>JANVCH010074106.1:0-16422 GCA_025505405.1 Epizoanthus rinbou | reverse complement strand
TTGGCTCCACTGTATCCTGCTGCACAAGAACACGTGTACTGGTTCACTCCATCGGTACATGTTCCGCCATTTTGACATGGGTTGGTCAAACACTCGTTAGTATCTGAAGAAGAATTTTAGAAAGTGTGCAATTTCTGAGCGAGTAAAAGGACAGTACACATTATATAAAATTATCAGAGCGTAGTAACTCCATATAGTTTGAGATGGTGATAGCCCTGTACAGCTTTGCTCCTAATTGCACTCTAAAATTTCGTGAGTGATATAGCTTTCCGTTGGCACCTTTAAAATGTTTTTGCGTTGTTTCAATATTACACCTCATCAAGCTGATACCCTGAACTCGTTTCTCGCTCCTTGCTTGTGACATGAAGCGCATTCATTCCAATGAGCTGAAGCGCATGTAATATCAGGATCTGATAACTTAAACAAGTTGTCATGCTTCGAATTTAAACAGGTTAAAATAAGTTATAACACAAACACAGACGCAGACGCAGACGCAAAAGCAAACGGAAACACAAACACCAACACAAAAGCAAATGGTGGTTTCTTTACTTGGTGTATTTGCGTTGTGTACAAGTCTCTAAACACGCAGTTACTGAGGGTTCTGTATTCAACACAAAATGTGTAAGAACGGATTAAGGCAGTTATCTATCTAATAGTAAAATAACCTGCATTATCAACCGACCTTTACGGATACAGGGGCACAGTCTACGAACATAATCCGTTCCTGAAACACCACCACAGTTGATCTTTAACGGAATATCTTTCCACCCAACACATATACCTGACCAACTGCCACTGCCAGTAACATAGCTAGGATTATCATTGAACTTATACGAGTCTTTGTCGGGAGATGGTTTACAAGTCACTCCGAGTTGGCTGAAGATGATTTGAACATTTCCATTTGTAAAACCATGGTTTTCCTCCGCACAAATCTTTCCCTTTGTCTCACAGAGTTGGTTACAAGTTTCTCGTGGTGTTTTTGACAGGAAGTAGGTAACTTGCAAATCTGAAATGGAAAGCCAAAATATTTTCTCACCAACACAGTTGGAGCTCTCTGACAAAACTGCACATTTGAATAGAGTATATCCCGGAGTACTGTAGATGATGAAAAATAAAGATATCTTATTGAACAGTATAGCGTGTAGTATGACTGGATATGTTTACGAGTCCTGCAGTATTTGGACGAGCCTGTGGGGCGAGTTAAAATACAAATGACCAGTAACATTAGTATTGTCTTCGTCTTAGTCTGCACCTAGCATGTCAGAGTTTAACCTCTCTGATGATGATCATTGATCGAAACATGCTAATGTGTCACATTAGTATTGATGTTGCTTGAAAACAGCAACATACATAATGCCTTGCAATCAATAATAATAATAATAATAATAATTTAATCATTTCTATTGCGAAAATATCAATAACAATTTTCAAATGCGCATTACAACTAATATCTGGATAAGCTACACTCTAGTTTAAATCTAAAATAGCAATAAAATTCAAAAACTACAATAAAAGTGTTTACTTGACTAAGAAAATGGTTTTTGAAATAAAAGTGTCTTAACTAAGCTTTTAAAATCTTCCAAAGATGTACAATTCCTAATGTGGCTTGGTAGGATGTTCCACATCTTTGGTGCAGCGACGTAGAATGACCTGTCACCCAGAGTGCTTAGCGTCTTTCCACTCGGCGGTTGTAGCAGGAGGCCATTATCACAGCGGAGGGTGTACCTGGTTGATTTTCTAACTGTAATTAAGTCGCGGATATACGGTGGAGCCGAGCCGTGGATGGCTTTAAAGGTAAGTAATATAATTTTAAAATCAATCCGATATATAATTGGAAGCCAGTGTAGACTGCGAAAAAGAGGTGTAATGTGGCAATATCTGCGCAAATGTTTTTTTCTCGGATAAGCTGTGGCCAAAACAAATATTTTCCGCTTTTCCATACATTTTCTTTATAGCTTTGCGGCGTGCTCATTTTTTTTTCAACTTGTTCGGTCGTGCAAATTATTTGTTTACAAATTCCCTAACCAACGGATGATGAGAAGCTACGAGGATCAAAGGATTCACAGGATGAACTTTGCGATAGATATTAGTAATTTAGAGTATTTGAGGCAAAGTCACTCCAACTCATAACCTCAGAAATAAAATGTGATTCAAACGTTTCTGCAGTTCGGCCTTCAGTGAAAATAAATGAGAAGCTAAAACTGCTTGATTAACCTTTAAATTTACGATTACCTTCAAATGCTGCTTATACTTGAGCCGGTTTGGTATTATGTGTATATGTTTCACTATTAATCTAAAGTAACAAGAAAGGAAATGACTGCTTGCTTACCTGTGTTTGCTGCACTCTCCAGTTTGCTCACCAGGGTATTACTCGCCGTCTCCATAAGCGGTACCATCAGTTTCATCTTTAGAGCGCTGAATGTTGGAGTCAGTATGCTACGGATCCGTTTCCAGTTTTCGTCTCTGGCCATGAAAACCGATTTACTGGATCGTTCTTTTTCGTTGAAAATGTACCTATTGCGAAAGTTGTTGAATTCTTTGACCATAATCTGCTTCATCATTTCGGGATCAGCAACAACGAGAGAAAGGTTTGGCGTCCATATGACGAATATCTTGCCGTATTTCCTCATACATTCCACCTGATAGTTCTGTATTCCCCCGTATTTCCAGATCTCCAGGATGTTTCCAATGTACGGCAGAGGCTTTGGTCCGGGTAAGTTGAGATCCTTGAGAATTGCGTATCGTCGCATTCCGTTCCAATAAATCAAGAAAAGGAACAGAAACACCGCAAGGAAAACAATCACCGGATTGGAGAGGTAATCATGGCAACCATTGCTGATAAAATCCATTGTACCTGTGTTACGATAAAACGCGCTCGTTTTTAATATCAGTTTATAACTAGTTTGAAATAACAGTTTGATGTCTATAGCAGTATGTCCACATTTCCCAAATCATGAAGTAGTTTCATGTTCAAAACAATAAAACAAACCATAACGTGGCATTCGTCTTTGACTTTTGAGTAAACACATTTTTGGTCAGTTCAAGGTCTGTCCTTCTGTTGTAGTCACGAAAACCAACATTGTTGATCAAGGATGAAATGCGATTGTGAAAAAGACGTCTTTTATGGAGATTAGGTTTAGTTGTTCACATTTCCATCATCAAACCATGGCTGGGGGCGCGGTTGACTTTGGTGAGGCTACTCTAAATTTGACTCGCTTAGTGATCGCATCGTCGTTCACAGTAGAACATTTTACCCGAAACAATACAGAACCCACTTGATACTGCTATACGAATACGTATTTAATGGTGGGGCTTTTCAGCACCATATCAGAAATAGGAAATTATAATCAAATGGAACACAAATGGGTTAAAAACCTGTACTGGCTGGGAGGCTGGCCAGAAGGCTTTGTACAGAAGTGTGGCCAGTAGGTGCCTGCTGGAATTGAACTCGAAACTTTCGTTTTACATTTCCAGCGCTCTAAACCACTCAGCCACGTGTAGTAGTAGGCAGGTTCGGATGTCGACTTTGATTTAAACGGGATTTAATTGTATCGTATAACATATATATGAAAAGCGACACTTTTTGCAATATTTCCAAAAACACAGCAAAGTGACTTCAGTACAAGGCAGCGTGTAACGAACCAGAACGCTCTTTGTCTGCGTGCCTCTAATATCTCTGCTGCAATGTAACATGGCAGATTTCACTTTGGAAAGTTATTTTGGGGTTGTCTTAGGAGAGGCCTGGGTTTTATTCAGTCCAAATGATTTTACCCCAGACGATTTTCTCCAAAGACCGAGAAACAGAGTTGTCCCAGGCAAGCCAGGTGCCATCGCTTCATCTGACAAAGCATTTACAAGTGAAATAGATAGCACTAGTACCCCTTTGCACTAGGGAAACATGGGGACCTGGAAAAAGTGGTCTCGTCAGCTTGTTAAAACACGTCGTGAAATAAAATAACAAATGAGTAGAACGGCGGCGTCCTAGAACGCATGTAACCGTAAGAGCTAGCGCTATGGCCGGGAAACCAAGTCCTGTAAATCAGCCCAAATTCATGCTGAACGACAGAGACAAGCTCGCAGATAAACACACCAGAAAGGAGGGCCTTAAAGCCCACTATGATATGCAGGAGAAGATACATGTAACCTGAGATATAAAAGGTGACCGGAACAGTCTCTCATGAAGAGCTAATATAAACAAAGTGCTTACTTTTAGTGCGCTATCAAGTTTATTAAACGGACGAAGGAGTTGGAGTTAAACCTGAGATCGTATTAGACCGTCCAAGTGTAGTAACTATTCCCAAGTTTCTGCGTAGCTTATTTGAACTGAACGATCAATATTCGAAGAGAAAGGACCGTAGACGTTTAGGAATGTGCATCAGCTTGCACTAATTAATACTGTTTATCCTTGTGAATTGGCAACAATTTATTCCAGTCCCCGCTCTGTAGACTTATAGTTATACTGCAGAAGTCAATTCACCAGAGTTATTCGGTTTTCAAGCTAGCCCTCGTTTACATTAATGAGTGCTTTTTAAAAAATAAATTGAGTCGCGATTCATCGTTGCTCATTTAAGGATCTGATGGCTTATTCCATTGTTATTGACATTACTAAATCGAAATTTCCAGATCACCGCTCAAGCTGGCACTGTTTGCAAAATTAACCCCAGTTCGCAGTCGGCAGTACGTAGTTTAACCCAATATGAAATCCGCATCATATTAAACCAAGTCTTCAGTTTAATATAACCGTGACAAAGATCTTAATACTCTTAATCAAATCAGCCTCATAATGTTTCTCTCTCTTTTCTAGATCGGCAGAATATTAAAGTAAGTTTAGTTGAAACATTTTGTCTTCTATTGCATGACTTTCTCATGGTCCAAGCACGAACATGAACACACAACTTTGGATATTTGCCATAGGATACGCGGAGTCATGAGACATTCTAAAGTCTTCAAGAGGTCAGTACTATTAAATGATCAATCAAGGATGCAAATTGAGTTCGTGAATATTCAGTATCTCTTTTGAGGATATTGCAGTATCCGAACTGTGGTCGCATAGCCATTCGATCTATGCTAACTCCAGCTTCACGCTGGCCTGGACGTCGTGAGGTGTATTTTGTTTGAAATACAGTATTTAAAACCGACACACTTTAATTCATTGTTGCCTGCATGTTGTCAATAGAACGTCACGCAAATACGCTAATACAGATCATTATCGAGTTTTCCCAATTCAGTAAAATTCCAATAGAGTTCGCGACAATGGGGATACTAGAGTTCCTTCATGTTCACACATTAATTACATTGTAGTTTAGAAACCTCATGAACGAAACACTGATTGGTACTTCATCGGAACAAAACCTTTTACACCTAGGAGTTCCGTACGGTACAGTCCAGAGAGAACATTTTCTTCATAAATAGCTGAAGATTCGATTGTCTAGAGACACTGCAAGCTACTCTTTTATATTGCCATGAACAGAGAACAGTATCCATCAAAATTGCGAGACTCAACACAGTTAGTGCACAGTTAGTTGGTGTTTGTTGTGATTTGTTACTTTACAAATTATATCTCGATTCCATAAAGTATTCCTCATAGATCATATATATCGATATTCTTAGAAATAGTGCCAGGACAAAACAAAGCCACATCCGTAGACTGATATACACTCGAGCTCTCCTACCCCGATCACTCAATATAATACATCAATACACGCAATTGCACCTCAAAGTCACTATTTCTACAGTAACAAAACGAAGTTAAGCTCACCAAATGACAGACGACCGTCTTGATGCAGTTTAGAACTCACTGTTATAGCAAAAACTGTATCCCCCTCGAAATCCAATTTGCTGTTGATACCAGCAAAGACATCTGTGGCAGGTACAGCGAGCTCCGCCAACCCTGGTTACTCTCACACTTACCCAGTCCCTCTGTTTGTTCCTGAAGCACACGGCCGGATATCCAGGCGCTAGTAATAATAATAGTAGTAGTAGTAGTACTAGTTAATCGATATTTTTAATAGTCGATAAATCAATCGATAGTTGATCGTAACTATTTAATTAATATTGAGAATTGATCAAAATCGATAACCAAAATATTTGTGATTATCGATTACTGTCTAATATTCTAAAATTATATATCGATTTTATCGATTATGCGTATATGATCGATTATGATCGGTCGGCTGTTTATAATAATAATAATTCTTCAAAAATATCATAACAATCATAAGATCATTAATTAAATAATTCGTACTCGAAACTGCTGCAGATAGACCAGAAGAGATTACATATCAGTTCTTGTAGATCTCGATGAGCCGATCTCATTTACAGCCATTACAGTGAACGGAAGTCATGCGAGAACCCAAAACCGAGACACGTGATCTTGGCTTCAAACATCTTGCTGTTCGTTGGCTCAAATCTTCGAAACAAAATCGTGGGCCTTGAAGATTTCGGCGGACATTTTGGAACTTCTCTTGGGGAATCTGTAGTTTGTCAGTGGAGTTTCTCCTACCTGGTCCTGGATCGAAACGATGAATTCGAATGTACTTATCGAAATCAGCAGTTCTGATCAGAAAATCGCAGTGATCGAACGTACAAGGGATTTCCTAAGCAACACCTTGAGCGATTTTCTTCCATGTCATATCGAGTTTATTCCGAGCTGCCCAGAGGATAGCAGATTCACTTGGTGGCTCATCCAACCCACAAATGCCTTGCAGAGCCATTTCATCTCTAATTTTAGCAGCATAAATACTTGGTTTACGTAGTTTTAAGATTTCCACGTACTCGAGCAGGTCATCTGAAAGTTTTGTCGGCAAACTGCCGCCAGGTATTTCTCCATCGTGCAAGTAACGGTCAACAATCCTGTAACAACAACGTTTTGAAACATTCACGAGGCGGGCAATTTCGGCTACACTTTCATCAGTGTTATACAAATATATGATGTGTTTACGAGCTTCAGGAGGAAGAGACTTTCACCGCAACTATGGTCTTCCACCACGGTTGACGTACATGGCTACCCAATTTTTACAATCTTGGACGTGGATTTGAAAATATTCCAGTTTCGAATGCTTCAAAATTCGAGCGCGGTTCTCAAAATCATGTTATCGATTTTCGATTACGTCGTCCGCGTTTCCAAGACTACGATCACGTGTCTCGGTTTTTGGTACTCACATGACTTCCGTTCACTGTAAAATACATAATTTTTATGAAAAGGCAAACAGCTGATTACGTAATTCAAAACTCTCCAAAAAATCTTGGACATTCTTAATTAATTAACAATGGCCGCCTTGGTGTCAGTCTTGGAAATTTAGGGATCACGTGATCTACTGTTTGCCCGGGCTTCTCTAGGCACTGACGAACATATTGAAAGCAAGAAGACTTCACACAAAGACCAATTATATGACCCATGTCCCTCCCCCACACAAAGACCCATTACATGGGGTGCGCCATACCCCTCCCTCACACAAAGACCATTATATACCCCATGCTCCTCCCTCACACAAAGCCTATTATATGCCCCATGACCCTCCCTCACAAAAGCCCATTATATGCCCCATGCCCCTCCCCCACATAAATTCACATTTACCATGGCATGTGCCATGTCCCCTCTCTCACACAAATACCCATTATATGCCCATGCCCCCTCCCTCGCACAAAGACCCATTACATGTGTTATATGTTATAAAGCATAATGTGCCATGCCCCTTCCCCCTTACAAAGACCCATGCCATGCCCTCCCTCACACAAAGACCTATTATATGCGCCATGCCCCTCCCCCACACAAAGACACATTTACCATGGCATGTGCCATGCCCCTCCCTAACACAAAGACCTGTTATATGCGCCATGCCCCCAACCTAACACAAAGACACATTTACCATGGCATGTGCCATGCCCATCCCTAACACAAAGACCCATTATATGCGCCATGCCCCTCCCCCACACAAAGACACATTTACCATGGCATGTGCCATGCCCATCCCTAACACAAAGACCCATTATATGCGCCATGCCCCTTGCGCCATGTGATTGGATTCTAAAGGCACATGGGAATTTCCAAGCTGTTATGAAAATTGATGAAAGTGTGCGTGCGAAGGTAAACAACAATGTCACATTCTATCGCAATTGACCATACCAACAAAGATGGCGGCTGTACATTTAACCACAATACCTTGCGAACCTAACACAACAAATAGGCACATAGAAAGCCATATATTTTTTCGAAATTCGTTCCTGTACTCAGTAAAAACGTTGTCAATGCTAGTTTTGAAGTTTTTAGGACCTTTCAGTGCATTCTTATGAGTGTTTTTAGGCTATTCGGGCGCTAAGGATTATGGGTAAATGTATCAGTCGCCATCTTTTTTATTATGGCCAATGAGTATTGAGGGGAATGAGGGCGCTGTTAAAACAACAAGTGTGAATTATTACAAACCTAGAAAATAAATTAAATCTTCTCCAAACCAAGCCTCAATTGCCCACTGGAAGGAAATCGCGAAGCAGAGACTAATATATATTCTAAGAACTTTGCACGCTTTCAGTTTATCAGCCCAGAAAAGTTCCAAACGATTCGATAGATAGAGATAGTCTTGACAGAGGATAGAGATTGACAGCTTCTTGCTAGCCTATGACATCTTTAGAAATAGTGAAATCGACGGGAGTACAACGTGGCTGCAAAGTGATTCGACCTGATTTTCGGCCATCCAAGTTTCTTTATTAGATTTATACGCATTTATTTACTGTACTATTTTTGAACAGCACAAATTAACGTGGTCTGCAACATCTTATTCTATGTACATTTGAAGCCTCTTAACCTAAGAAACATTGAATTTGGAAACTCTGCAGGAGGTAACAGACAATTTGTGTCTGATACGAATACGCATATATACAATTAAGGAGATGCATTGTACATCACTGCTAAACGTTTTATCACAACACGGCTTCTTTTGATATATGTGTATGCGATCCTCCAACTGATGGGGTCTGCGAATTGCAAAAACACTATTTGTAAATCATAATTTTTCTGCAACGCATCGATGACGAACACGTTTTTTGCATCAAAGTCAAAAATGTTTATTACACATTACTTGTGGCAATATTGAGAAAAGGCGTAAAACTGAATTTATTACGAAAAAGATTGATAAAGAGATTGATTACAAACTAAACACCCAGTATGGAATCACATACAACATCGATCTTTCGAATAAGAAGAAAATCTGACCATTTATTTGTATATTTTGTTGATGGTGCGCCGAAATCTTGGGCTTCAAAAATACTATAATTTGAGATACAAATATTATATTTTACAGTGTTTTATATTGGGTGTGACCTGAACACCTTGAACCAATCGATATTCGTTATTAGTTAATGACTGGACAAACGCAGGTAAGTTATTAAGCAATAAGTACAAGGGAGCTAGTCAGTACCGAGTAATTAACATTAAAAAACATGCAGCAAATTTATAGTGAAAAGAAAGTCACACCCCAATCATGCAACTCTCTTGGAACAAAACAAAATCCAAATCATCACAGACATCACAACTCTGACGCTTGTTTACTCCTAGGAAATATTATCGTTCTGATCGGCTCAAAGTTTTAAGGTTGATGACACTGTTTTGCTTATCAGAGAGTTTATTTGGCCAGTGTACTGATGAATGAATTATTACAAAAGCTGTCAAATTTCTTTGAGGTTTCAGAATTAAAGAAGTCGGAAATATAATCGCACAATTAGTGCATATGAAATGAGTGCAGAACAGGTGGTTGGTGCGTTTAAACCAAACAGTCATTAGTTTTGGCCAAAATAAAGAAGAGCAAAATAAAGCCATATCATCTTGTGGTTGTTTTAAATCTTAGATGATATTTTCTGAAGTCTTTTTTTCGATAACGCATTGAAGCAAAAACGTTGTTTTCCTTGATAAAGGGAAAAAGATTAGAAATGCAAAAATATAATTTGTTAAATTTTGGACCTTGCTGAATTCGGCATCGAGTCATGAAAACGTCTACTTTCAGGTTAAAACTAATATCCAATGAAACATTGAGAATAGAGAGGGTTTATTTCATTTGGGGGAAATGATAACAAACATTATCTATCGTTTGTTGCCATCTTTTAAATATCTTATAACCTTGTGCGAGAAGTTTCATTTATCAGTCAACTTTAGTTGCTATTTTATTTACCACAAAATTGCATATGCCGGACAGTTGTGTCAAAGATTTGAAAATAAATCATGGAAACGTGTTTCTCAATGTATAAGTGCCGAAACACTGGCCAAATACTCGTATTTTATTTCAGTATTTCTCATTTACTGACATTCGTTTAGATGTTTCTTTGATGGTGTTGATGTGGTCTAATATTGGCAGATCAAGAAATATGATAGAACAGTACGTATATGATTGTTCTTGGCTTGTCAAACCTTTCCATTCATGACTAATATAGCTGGACAACGAGGTGACAATAGACTATTCCTGTGTTTGCATTTGAATGTACACCCAAGTTAATGAGGTTGTTGAAATAAATTTTCATAGCAATTTTTTTTCTGTGAGAAAGGAGTTTGGCGGAGTTTAATTAAACTTCATTCGTGGAGCCAATACACCAGTCACTACTATTTATGTAAATTAGACTATTTTGGGGGAACTGCTTCGCATTTGTTTCAAATAAAAACAACTCCATATTTTCACCGCAGGAGAAACGTTTGAAGCGTCATCTGTCAATTTTTTATGTTCAGAGCAAACTTAGCATTCAAAGTTAGCAGGTGTAACGAAGACAGAAGGCGATTTTCTATTGCTGAAAGTTCCAAGATAACGGCACAGTCACTTTTGAAATTGTTTGGACATTATTTGAAAATTTCGATGCGAAGTATTAAAGAAAAGTTAGGCAATTTGAGCATCGAAGATGGCAGCAGTAGTTGCAGAATTAATGAAGCTGCTATTTTCACAATGACTGTAATTCTATAGAAATTAATCAATTTTCACCTATGTATGAATTATGTAGTGAGCAGAAATAAAGGATTTTATACATGTATCGTACACGTGCATGTACATCAGTCCTATCACTCTAGCGGCCTGATATCACAGATAGTACCCTTTTAACAAGGCATATTCTGGCGGTGAATAAAACGGGATTAGTACGCGCGCCATAAATTATTAAACTCGAGCTGAGCGTCAAACAAAGAACTTCTTTCACGAGTGTTGCAGTCAATTTAGAGAAAATCCGTGTGAAATACAAAGATATGAAATGTTAATTTCTAGCTGGAGCTTTGCTTATTGGGCGCAGAATCTTGTTTAATGTCAGTGTTTGCTGAACCCCGGTAGGACAAAGGTGTGATACTGATGGCACAGATAAGCGAGTGATAAGTCCTTACAAGTACTCGGCGAGATTGTGAAAACAACGCAGATCAGACAGACGTTCGTACCGTCACGAAAGGAATAACAATGTTCTTGGTCATCGTTTGCTTTGAGTTTCTCCTCTCACCGACAAGTGTCCAAGGAACGGAAGCAAAGCCATTTCAAGACAAGTGTACTTTCCCGGAATATTTTCAGACTCCATGCAGGAATTCCCAGCAGATCTGCTACTGGTCTCAAGGAAAACATTTTTCTACTAAAGAAACAAATGGTGAAAAATCGAAATTGCATGACATTTACTCTGATTGGCGATGGGTCGTCAACGGGTCAAATATTTTTATTTCCACTGGGCTTGAGAAACAAGACAAAGGGAATTCGAAGTCTTTGACTTGTACAAAGCAAGTTGGAAGTCAGATGTTTTTGTTTTCAATTGTCCATTCTCTGGATCCGCTGATAATCAAACATTCATGCATGAAACTCATAAAAAGAGGCCAGAATGTTATAGAGATAAACATAGCGAGCAATAGCGGCAACTCCAGTATGGAACTATGCAAGGACGATGTGCTTTTTGATGAAGGTCTACTAATTGCGAGCACATTTAAAGAAGTGATTGACTGTCCCGCCGACTTACAGGGGGGATTTGATATCATGCAAGTATATGACAGTAAACAAGGGAAATATTGTGCAATGACCGATAACAAACACGGGGTTTTTGAAACAGACTGCATTGAGAAGGAAGGAATTCACGTAGACATGCCAGGGACGAGAAATTGCTCATTTGGCAACTTTCTTGGTCACTTTGAAGATAAACAACTTCACTGTTACAGTCGCGAGTGGAAGGACGGAGAATTCTCATACTTCGTAACAAGAAGACGATACAGGGCAACCTATGACGTCAGAAGGGAACCGCGTGAGAGTGAGTTTCAATGTCTGAAATACAAGCGCGATAAGGCAACGGGCGAGGTAACGCTTTACATGTATAAGGATCCAATTTGCAATGGAGAAAATGGAAAAGGCGAACAGAAGGATATGTATATATTATATCTCAGAAAATCTAC
Organism: Epizoanthus rinbou; assembly: GCA_025505405.1. Classification (NCBI taxonomy): domain Eukaryota; kingdom Metazoa; phylum Cnidaria; class Anthozoa; order Zoantharia; family Epizoanthidae; genus Epizoanthus; species Epizoanthus rinbou. The sequence goes on along the minus strand of JANVCH010074106.1, from coordinate 4,040 downwards.
CACTGTTTACCAAGACTCAAAGATCACGAAATCAGAATGTACATTTCCAAAGGAAGTTCAGGGGAGTTGGCTTGAAAGATCACATCATTTCGGTGATAAAATCTTCAAAGTTTCCTCAGGAAATATTGAAATTCCTCATAATGGAAAATTCATTTGCAAGCAAACATTCGACGGCATTTCATACAAACGTTGTCTCCAGGACTACTCAAGGGCGTGGCCTAAGCCGGGCCGAATGCAGTTTTTTGCTCATGAGTACATGTTGATATCGGGCAACTTAAATAATGGATGCCGGGAACGAATGACAAGACTATCAATGAATCCTTGGACACACAATAGCTTGGTGTATAGATTATCACAGAGTCGGCCAATTCGACGAGTTGATGGTGTTCCTCCGGACAAGTTCTATTTGAGACAGCTATTCTACTTCTGTGCATACAAGTTTCTGTACACTCCAGATCCTTATCCTTACTGGGGGCGGAACATTGAGAAAGTCATTACTCGTCCTTCTGTTAATAACGTGGGCTTTTCCAAGTGCCCCATGCTAAAAGCCAAATGTGGTTTCAACGCATTGTTCAGTGACGGGAAGTCTTGTAATGGTACCATTGCTGCGAGCGCTTATGGGAGTGTATTAGTTTACGAATCAGGATGCTCGATTCCACAAGCCAATTATCGCTGCATAAACAAAGAGGACAGTGATGCTAGAAAATACGGAAGCTTTGCTCTTTTGCAGAATTCTAAAGATCAAAGAATGTTTTGCATTCACAGTTACTACGACCGCAAAGAAAATCTTGATGTCATGGTTCGGTTTAACTCGCCTCAATGCTCTGATATCGACTGGGGCATCGCATCTCCAAATGGGGAAAAGTTCTTCGAAAAATTGACTCTGTATGAAGTTTGTGAACAGGCAAAAGAGAGCCCGACAACTGTTGCACGCATTGGAACTAACAACAAACCGGCAAGTGCTTCTCCAATTCCAACAAGAAACTATGAACTCGTTATTAAGATGATAAGAGAAAAATCCTCTGGGGTCACTTCATCTCCCAGTACAACAATTATTTCCTTTCCATTTCTGGTCATGTACATAGCAACGGTTGTTCTATAAACCGCTTGTTCACTATTACTGGTCGGTAAATCCAACCAGGCGGATTCAGATATTTTGAGAGTGGAAGATGCTAGCTTCTAGGGAGGTCTGCCGACGCATTCCCTCGGAATTTACAAAATGAAATGATCTAAAAATCAAATGCTGTTATGTATACTTTTATTATATGGCAAGTTGGATTCCTAGGTCTGTAACTAAATCCCCGCTTTGTGATTGGCTGAAAGTCAAGTCTGTATTTTACCGTGCAGACTTTGCTATACGGGCTTGCGTACCGGCAACTCGACTGTTTGTTTTGCAAACATTTCATAAGCGAGAGAGAAGCCACATAATAAAAATCTTAATAACCTTGTTTGGCCGATCTGTACGGGAGAATATTTTGCACTCGGTCTGTCGCACAGACCTCGCTTTGCTCGGGCTGTACAGTCAAGACTTCGGGCAAAATATTCTCCCGTACAGACCTCCCACTCGGTTATTAAGATGTGTTTAAAGACCAATTCCAAAATTCGCACTTGTTTCCTGAAATCGCTGATTACCCTACGCACGTGATATTTGTACTAATTATTGGGTTTTACAAACACTCTGAGACGTGGCAGCGAGAGCTTGAAGAACAATACATCCCACATAATGAAGTTATGAAAGGCGAGTGAAACAGCTTGGTCGTTAACATAAATATGAATATATTAGTTCATCTTACACGTACAGTCTTCCGTTTGAACCTTCGACTGATTTGAAAGTGAAGATGTTGCTACACGTGTTACACGAATATATATACCGCGGCCAAAACGTAGGTAATTGATGATTGTATGCGAACGGTTTTTAAATTCGCCAGGCAAAATTCTCAAAACTAGATTCCCCACCTATATTTATTGTAAATGATTTGAGCACGTGTAATACATTGTATATTTATGAAGACGCTTTTGAATACGTCTGTCCGGCCAGCTGTCAGTTTTCAGATGACAAGCGTCGGCAGTCCCTTGTAAGACTCCCAGTTTCCCCTTTTTTCTGCGAGTTTGGCGCGCGCGGGAAATATTTGACGAGTGTATTTGCAGTATTGTTGGTCTTGAACTGAGAAGTAAGTCAAGAGCGCCGTTAGTTAATGCCTAATAATTGAACAGAGTTCTCGGACTGCCGCATTGCACTACTTTCCATGAGTATAAGCAATGGTTTCTGGCTATTAAATAATTGGCAAAATCCTATTTAAGAACAACCCAAACAAACTATTTTAACCATAAAGGGATCAACATTATGACCACGCAGAAAATAATATTCGCTTTTTGAGTGTTTCTTCACGATTTCAATAAATAAACTTCACAAAAGGAGTCACAGGTATTTGTAAATCTGCAAAGTGCTACAATATATATCTACAAATAATACACTTGCGGTACTATTTTATTAGCTTGTTAGATATTGTATATTATGATGCCTCGACTGGCACTGAGAAAAATAAAGATCTGACACACCGGTTATACACAGAACATTTTCAAAGTGAAGTAATATCTCACAATATCTTCAAACTCCCCCCCCCGATAATGCCTACCCTCAAACATCAAACTCAAATACTCCAAAACAAAAGAAAATTCGCCTAAACACATAAACCCAATGAAAAGCCTTTTGAACAAGTTAGAATAAGACCGAGAAGCAATCAACTTGAAGCAACTCATTGTTTTGAAGGCTTTTATAGTCGTATCGGTTCGAAATACGTTGGCTTTTCGTAATCTGTAAATTTCGTAATAAAAGATTAAGATATATCTGTGAGTTGGGCTTTAGCTGCTTAATGGGAATTGAAAATCGATAAAGGAGAGATTACTTAAGCTTACCTAGTACTTTTGGCCTTAAAAAGGCTTAATTTTAGTAGGGCCTAATTTGTTTTAAAAAAATCTTATTTTTGACTAATTTATACGGAAACGATGACAGAACTGCTGAAAATAGTTATGTCAACATGATCAATATATATCAAGAATTGTATCATTTCCAATTTACCTTGCGAGTCCATACGACGTGTGTTTATATTTGAACTCAGCCTTGGCCGTAATTGATATAGAATGTGCTGTTCAACGGGGATGTTACTTGCCGAAATGTGCCCATATACACTCACACAAATGTCTGATTTCACGGAGCTCTGTCAATATTCATTCAACGGTTCATTCAATTTTCTTTCTTATTATAAGGGGAAGGATTAGCTGCTGTATGTCCGTATCAGGATTATATGATAAATAAAATCATAACTATTATGAAAGTAGACATAAGGGCCGTATTTACAAGCTCAAAACAAATTGACATGGCACTCTTAAATCTTGACTCAGTGCCGATGGTGTTGCGGTACGGTGCTGCCTATTTACACGGGCTCAGTAAAAATTGGCCTGGCATCTCGTTATGCGAACGGATCGGACTAGCTTTCTGTTGGGAAATGGAAGAGAAATACCTGCCAAACAGCAGATCACGTGATCCTAAAATCTCCAAAAATCTTCGTCAATTTATTAATTTAAAATGGCTGGGACGCGCCATACATAGATTGATTTACTTTGACCCACCTTGCTTTGGCCTGTATGTAACGACGAATAAAGAGGTTGATCCACAAGCGCGCGCATGCACTAGTGTTTCGTTGCTCGGTCACTATGTTACTACATCGCCAAAAATGACGCTTATTAGCTGCTATTTAGCCTACATGTAAGGGCCCTGCGAAACAAGCCCTCGCTTTAGGTTTATTTGTATCCGAGGCAAGGAGCAAATAGCTCCGCGTGAGCATTTAGGTGAACAGATTGCCTCCATCGGCGCAAATAGAGCGCCTGGTTTGCTGGCTAGGAGTGTAGCATGTCACGTGATCAGAATATTCTAAATTAGTACATACTACGCGCGAACCTCCGTAGATGGCGTAATTTGATTGGTTCGCTATCTCGGGCTAATGAGCAGTATCCACTCGGGATAATGTTTGTAAATTAAT
>JANVCH010073995.1:0-16427 GCA_025505405.1 Epizoanthus rinbou | reverse complement strand
CTATCACTGACCATCATATAATCACCCATCATTCAATATACCACCAATCCTTATTATTGTCTATCATTCCCCATGGCTTTCCATCAATTCCTAGTACTGACCATCAACGCCTATCACTGACCATCATATAATCACCCATCATTCAATATACCACCAATCCTTATTATTGTCTATCATTCCCCATGGCGTTCCATCAATTCCTAGTACTGACTATCAACGCCTATCACGCTTATTATTGTCTATCATTCCCCATTTACAGATGTGATTGCCACGAGGCTATATCCAATGTTGTAAAATACTGACACTGACCTGTAACACGACAGTGTGATGCTCTTCACCATCTGAGAAAACAACGGACCCAGAAGTGGCATTGAACGTATCTCTCGCTGCTTGTGTATTTGGAATGTTGTCCTTCCTTATGCTCCAACCCACTGTAGCCTGGCCAAATCTACCAACCTGACGAAGAATGCTAAAAGTAACAAATGAATAAGACTATTAATTTTCCTGGCGTTTTTTTCTATTCGCAAAAGTATAGCTTTACACGTATCGTGGTTTTGCGCATATCGTGGATTTAACTCATTTACCCAGCAAAAAATCCAAATAGTCTATTACTATTGACTGCTACTACTGCCTGTAAAATGTATAACATAAAATGGTAAAATTTATTTCTTCATGAAAGTTAAGTTGCGTTTTCGAACTATGTGGTTATCATCATGTAACGCCAACTGCAGTGAAATAAATGCTTTATATATTGAAAAAAGACGGGTGAAGTTGAGTTGTTGCATCACTCGAGCCAAAAGTCTCAGTAAAGGCTTCAACTTGTTTGCTGACCAATAAGAAGAACTTCAACTATATCCACCACTAACCCCTAATTCCGTCTGCATACTCACGTAATAACAAAGAGCTGGGACTCCTTGACTAGCAGGTTTCTAGTGGCAGGTGCAATACTGATCACCCCCATAGCGTTATCGTTGGCCGGTACGAACAACTTGGCGCTCTTTGTCCTACTGTCCAAAGACCCGCCACTTGTGACACTAACAAGTTCACACGTGAACTGTTTCTGACCCTCTGGTAAACTGTCATTCACTGCACTCACTTCTATGAACTGAGATGTCACACCCTGATGAAAGGATGAATACGGATTTACGAACAAGTGAGGGAGGGAGGGAGGGAAGGAGGAAAAGTGAGAGGATGAGAGGGAGGGAGGGAAGGAAGGACGGAGGGAGGGAGGGAAGATCTTAAATACGGTAGCATGATATTAGGTATTATACAAAACAAAGTGGCAAGAAATGTCTTGGTTTGCTTGAGTTGAAAAATGGCAGTTTCTTTTAACTTTACCAAAAATCAAGAGTTGCAAACTTAAAAACTCTTACAAACTATTTGGAGGTGACGACAGGAAAAAGCTAAAAGACACAAGGAAAACGAAGAAATAAACAGAAATATTTGAATGTGACGAACCTTAGAAGCAATATACCGGCACTAACTCAACAAAGAGAAACAAAGCCAAAACTCAATTACCTCTCCAAATATCAGCGTTCCATTCGAAGGAGTGATACCGTTACTGGCACTGGGAGTTACCGTCCAGTGAACCTGCACTTCTCGGAAAGTCCCCTTTCTTCTAACAACTGCCAATCGGATCACGTGACCCTCGTGTACGATGTTGTCATTTTCAGATGCATTCAGGAATCTGCAAGAGATGAAAAATTCGCGAGATCATGAGATACAATGGATCCTTTTCCACTTGGTTGGCCAAACAAAGTCTATACACAATAAGCCGGTCAGATAACGAATGCTAACAACTCAGGCGTCTTCCCACACGGCTACGAATGCCTTTCGTTTAAAACGGAAATTCGTGAAAACGTATTCACGTGGACAGAGACCGTTTCCATCCAGTGATTTCAAAAAATTCCTCTTTGTAGACGAAATCCCAAAATCTCTAATTTTCAATAAAATTGATATCGTGTGAATTCTCTGTGTCCGCGTTACCATAACACATCTTGATTTTAAGGGAGAGTAGTTTTGCATTGTTGTTCTCGTCTCTCCTAGTAAAACACTCCTTACCATTTGTCACTGTATTCTCCCCAAAATGCAACGCAACAACATGAAAACAACAACATGAAACAACAACAAAAGAAGTGTTTTCAAAATACTTGTTTAAGTATATACTCTCCTGTCGGCAAGCCGTGACTGGAAAAGGGGGCAATTGAATATTTTGATCGGATTTAGAGGCATACAACAAACACGACATAACAATGTACTGAATTTGCAGCAAAAGCATCGATCATGAATAAACACAACTCGCACAGGGGACAATGGTTGAACACCTGACACTAGTTGTAAGATGGTAAAATGTTAACAGTTAAAACATTACAACTGCGGATACTTTGCTAAAGAAACACATTTCCAAAGACACTATCAGGTTTATTGTTTACAGCTAATAGGAATTTTTGTATGTAATAATTAAATCTTAGTACTAAATACCTATATAAACACATACCCAAATACACCATAAGGTTCATTGTTTCCAGCTAATAGGGATTTCCTTATGTAATAAAGACGGGTAACAAGATTTGACATATGCGATGGCTAACTAAATCCTAGTCCTAAATACATGCAAACACATACCCAAAGACACCGTAAGGTTCGTCGTTTGCGGCTATAATGACATTCACTTTATTCCTGGCGCCAATTATGCTTGCATTCACAGGCTTCGTCATGCGCACATAAAACTCTTCCTTCATTTCCGGTATGGCGTCATCTGTGATGTTGATAATGAGTACTGCTGACGAGACGCCATTTGAAAGTGTCACGAAACCACTCGATGGAGAGTAGTCTGCACTACTAGCTGGGGCAAAAGAACCGGAAGTAACTGGGCTCACTATATAGTAGAACCCAATCTCCCCTGTCATACTTCCAGTACGGACAACCTGTAGCCTTAATGATCCCACACTTTCATTCACAAGGATTGCATTGAGAGAAGGGTTCACTTGGGCCGCTATGTCAAAGTTCAGTTCGCCTCTCGTTCCATTGGTGCGTACAATGACAAGTTCCACCAATCGTCTGAGTGGAGAAATCCTTGGAGAGCTGGTTACCATTGGTGACGTCACTGAACCAGCGTCTAACGTCACTGAGGTTAGGTTCACAAAGAAGATCTCATTCTTTTCTGTATAACTGTCCTGTTTATCAATAAGGAAAATGAAATACATTTAAGTTGACTGTATCTTTTTTATAGTTTGATATCTATTTATATCAGTTCTGTCTTTCTCTCTAAACCTTTCCTTTCTAATTTTGCTGTTTGTTTTCCTACTTATCTCTTCCACAAGACAATTCATCTGTCTTCTATTTTCCTGAGAGTCTGCCTTTTTGCCTGTCTGTCTATCTGTCTGTCTGTCTGTCTGTGGGTTTGTTTGTTTGTTTGTATGTTTATTATTCTGTCTGGGTTTGAGTGTATCATTTTTCGTTTGCTTGTTTATTTGTTTGTTTCACTTTGTCTGTGTCAATCCATAAAGTTTGCGTGTTGCCAGCTAGCAATCTTTATTCCTGTTCTAACATCCACACAGATCAATATACTTACATCTAAAATGTCGATAGTTATGGTAGTGGAGTTTGCTCCTTCTGGTAATCTGACCACACCCTTCTTGGGAACATAATCTACCCCAGGTGTGGCGATCTTTTCATTGGGGTTGGCCACTGTCTGGGCCTGAACTGTTTCGTATGACACACTCACTCCACCGATCAGGCCAAGTTTTCTCAACACTGTTAAATCAACAGTTCTGTTCTGCGTAACGTTCACCTGGGACAGTACAAGGGTGTCGCGCCATTCGATAACTCCATGGGGCTCATCATTGGCTGGGATGATCAGCAGTGCGGTTGACTTGGCAGTGTTGAGCACTGCACCTCGGCTTGGGCCAACAGCACCTGTGTCTGTCAGCTGCAAAAGCCTGCAAAAGAGTTGTCTTAGAAATGTGTACCCTCTGTGTGGACACATTCTGTGGACACATTCTGTCAACAGACTATAGACATTCCAATGCCCACACCCACCCCCATCTCTGAGGCACCCGTGTCTGTCACCTGCAAAGGCCTTCCAAATACAGAGTTGTCTTAGAAATATGTACCGTCTATGTCAACAACAACAGCTCTGCTGTCCGCCCACATTTATGTTAGCAGATTACAGACAATCGACGTTATTGATATTGTTATTGTATGGCTTTGCTCTTGTTTATGAAAAGTTTTCAAAACAAACTATCGAGGTTCGGGTCCGCAAGTCCGTATAGCGAAAAGTCTGTACCTAGCTTTCAGCCAATCGCAACGCAGGAATTTAGTTACAGACCTGGGAATCCATGTATAACAAGAACAAGGACTAAACTCGACTCTAGACAACACTGTACAACCTACAGCAATCATGAACGAGCCATATAGTGTGGAGTTATCTAGTCTTGAATGCATGGCCCTTTTCAGTTTATGTATTACTTGAAGCGTTCTATCTGACACCACAAAATATTGAATTCGCTCAACTTCATCCTTATGAACGGTAATAGGTCATAACTCGTCCTACTCACCTTATGTATATGTACTCGTCAAGTTCTGGTCGTGCATCCTTATGAACGGTAATGGGCATATCAACTCGACCTGCGCCATCACTGAACACGACCTGGCCTGAAGTTGGCGAGATATCACCGGCGCTGTAGTTTCCTGAAGCATTCCATGACACCACCACACGACCAAAGGTCCCTTGTTCCCTCAGGACTGTGAACCTGACGACTGTATCTGTCTCACGCTCAGGCTGCACCTATAGTGATTGAGACAGTGTATTTAACCCTTAGAGCCTGTTTTGATTTTGCCTGAAGGGATTCAGACCAGGGTCCGGAACTATTTACAGTCGCCTTAACAGTGTCTTGGTTCTCTGTCGCACACAAACTCAAGTCAGCTTGACTCTCGCTGATTGGTAGCTATATTTAGAACATCGCTAAGGGTTCTCCTCTTGTCACGAGATTTGAAGTGGAACAGCTTGCACGAGTCACATCCAACAAGTCGCATCCAACTCCAAAATTATACAAGTGTTCTAAATATCACTAGAACTGCTATGAGTTTAACTTATTTGTTAACTTACAACCCTAAAGTTGTCAATTTTACCCAATGCGATAATTTTGCAGATCTCTACAAAAAAAGCAAAACTGACATTGGCTAAAGGTTGTTTTCCATGTTCTACGTAACACGTCGCAAACTGTCGCAACCACACGCTAACACCACGGATGGATATATGAGGTTCTATCCGTACGTATCGTTCGCGACTGTTTGGAACGTGTGATGTCGCAAACAACACGCTAACACCACGGATGGATATATGAGGTTCTATCCGTACGTATCGTTCGCAACTGTTTGGAACGTGTGATGTCGCAAACAACACGCTAACACCACGGATGGATATATTAGGTTGCATCCGTACGTATCGTTCGCGACTGTTTGGAACGTGTGATGTTTTATATGAAAAACAATATTTCGAAAGAACTTGGCACAACAAAAGTACACTTTCAGAAAAGAGAAGAAATCATCGTAGAATACCTTCTTCAGCGAGTTAGAGGAAAATTCCACTCTTCCATGTGCGTTGTCATTGGACAGAATAGTGACAGTCAGCTCTTGCTTGGCTCCTAGTACAGCGTTCCCTGAAGCGTTAGTAAGTACGACTTTGAAGGACTCGTCCTTCTCAGGGGTGGTGTCGGGAAGGATTGTCAAGTCTATTTCCAACTCTCTTTGACCATTCTCAAAGATTAGCTGGCCACGTCTGCAAAGAAACAAAAATGTTACAAAGAAGAAAACAATTTCACATTCTAGAAGCAATAAGGTGAATGAAATCTAATAACATTTATTAGACAATTTATTATTTAGACAATTTATTATTCACATAAAAGCAGAAAATAGATTTTGGCACGAGTCCTATTTCTCGATGCAGTAATTAATCAACCTATATTTGAGGCGTGAAATCCGGCATGTTGGAAGAGGAAGAGATCGTTGGTACTGTACATTATATGTGGCGGTAGGAGGACATGTTTTTGTAGTTTGAGTGCTGTACAAACCTTGGAATAAAGTCAGCCTGAGTTGAAAGTTTAACTGGCTGAATAATCGGAGAAGCAGTGGAACCAGCTGTAGCCACTGCAAACAGTGTGTAGTTTCCAGCGATGGGATCAACAACAGCAACCGGCTCCGCGCTCACGGCATCGGCAACAGTTGTGTTCTGATGATGAACAAGGAATAGATATTGTCAGCAATATATTTGATAGAAGCTACTGTAAGCAAAACAATAATACCTTTTGCGAGTGTAGAAACATTTTCTTGTATATTTTCTTGTGCAAATTACGGTTTGCAGACGGTTTTATCCGTTGGCCTTTAATGCCATCATTCCGAAAGACATAATCCTCAAAACAACTGATAAAGCATTATTGAAGACAGTTCTGAAAGCATGGTGGAAGCGTCGAGTTCCTCAGTTAAATATTGAACGCATTTTCATGCAACTGTAGAAAGTACGTAGTAAACACACATGTTGACTATCGTTCGTGAATATAACTAACTTAGAAATTACTTTTGAGCTCATGGTTACCTAATGCATCATCCAAATTTATGATATTTAAACCGAGACAAAAACGGTTCATTTTCAACACAAAGTTACACATAAACAATCAATCAATTGAACAAGTAAATGAAATTTTATTTCTTGGAGTTTTCTTGATGAACACCTTTCTTGGAAATCCCATGTACCTCGTGTAGCAAACAAAATTTCAAAATCCGTAGGTATAATATTCAAGTCAAGTTTTTATCTATTTAAATCTTCTTTGAGAACCCAATATTTCTCCATGGTTTACCCATATCTTCAGTACTGTAATATAGTCTGGGCTTCTACCTATTCATCTAACCTTCGTCGTATTTGTCCTTCTTCAGAAACGCGTAGTTAGACTATTTATCAAGGCTAAATTTGATGCTCATACTGATCCTATCTTTAAAGAACTAAAACTGTTGAAATTCCAGAATATCCGTTACCTCCAACTGGGACAATTTATGTTTTCCTATAAAAACTCAGCGTTACCTACCAAGTTCAATCATTTGTTTACTAAAAGGAATCAACTTCATAACTATAACACAAGACCTGCCCAAGACTTTCACACTCCCCTATGTAGACTACAACTTCGTCAATTCTCAGTATCGTTTAAAGGAGCAAAATTATTTAATTCTCTCAGTGATGAAATTATTAACTCTACTTCAGCTGTCTTGTTTAAAAACAAACTTAAAATCTCTATCTGCAACAAATACTGACATATATTTAGGTATTCTTTTGTATTTGTACATTTAATTTGATGCCATTTATTTTGTGATCTTTCAAATGACTCACACTAGACAAATCTCTTAAACTAGAGAGGAAGCCTAAACAAACATAAGCCTAATGGTTTCACTTTAGGCTTCCTCACCACTATCTTGTAATCTTCTTTTATCTATACCATGTGGTGAACAAATAGACAAACAAACAATTAAACAAGTACATATGGTGAAATATTCTCTCCAGCTGTTCCAGTGAAGTTACTTTACTCTCCTGATGAACAGGGTAAACCTTGTTATTTTGATAATCTCATTGAAGATGATACTCTCTCTATATATGATAATGTGATTTCACATCTCAGCCGTACATGTATCAGAGCAATACTTCACTCCATGGAGCGAATCTAACACCAAATCAACTGAAAGCAAGATTAATTTATCTAATCTGTTGGCATCTCAGTTTGTTTTGCCAAAGGTCTGCAAGGGAAAGTACAAATGTTGATGAAGATACATGTTATTAGCTATCTACAGTACTAAACCAGTGGGCCTGGGAAACCAAGATAGTGTATATAATATTGTATATTTATTGCTTGAACAAAGTCAAGAGTTATTCTAGACCTGTAGTAATTTATGTAAAAAATCATTAAAAACCCAATAAATTATACATATTTATAACTTTAAAATCAAACTCTGTGATATATGAGCCTCTATGACTATAAGCTAGTCTGAATCTTACATAATATATTTTAAAATATATATGACAACATTCAGCTTTGAAATGTGTTTAAAATATTAAAATAGAATATATATATATATAAAAAAAATAAAAAATAGTAATAGCAAGCATTATGCCAAGACAATAATGACTTTTCAAATTATTACTATTGTACTAGTATTGTTATTGATATTATTTAGTGTAAATGTCAGTGTAAATGTCATTATAACTTTAAAAAACTCTAATTTTGCAAATGACCCTCCACCTAGTAATTATAAATCAACAATATAATGCAAGAAGTGATACAATAACCTCCAATGCATTTCCCACTCTGAAGGAAATAAGGCAAAAGCTCAGGCTGACAGAAAGGGTCAGAAAGGGTTTTAAAGAACTAGAATTATGCATCCACTAGTCACTTCACTTCTTGTAAATATATCTTATTGTAATTATTTGGTGGCAGATCACTTGAAATTATTATTTAAAGGTAAAATGTTCCTTAAAAATATTTATTATAATTATTGTTATTGTTATTATTATGATTGTTTCACTTTCTAGATGATTTATAAATGTTTTCATTTTTGTCAAGTCTGTCTAAAATGTGTGAGAAGCAGTGTACAGTTGCAGCTGCTGATACCAGAGGCTCATATGCCACAGAACTTGATCTTAAAGTTGTAATGCATAATTTACTACATGGGGTTTTCAATTTATTTACCTAAATTACTGTCTTGATTCTAGAATAATTATTGACTTTGTTCAAGATGACTAGAGGCTTAGTACTTGAGATTAGACAGCTAATAACTTTTGAACATAATTCAACCTACTAGTTTTTCAGGTTCAAGCTGGTATTTTATAGTGTATTGTTCAGATTGATTTTAAAAAATATATTTCAATTTTAAATCTGTTGAGTGTTGGAGCATACGAACATATAATCGACATTTTAAAAATTGTATAAATAACAATCCATGTATTGTTAAAAAAACATTTGGCGATTTGCTATTGACAATTAATTTCCTGCTCCATAGACCACAGTACTTTTGTTCACAACTGTACCTTTTCTGATTTGGGTGAATTAAGGTATAAATTAGACAAGTAGTCAGGAAATATTAAATTACTCTGAATTCTATAGGTCGGGTACTAGCTGTCACTGGTCGATCGAAGTTTATCTAGAATTTTAATTCAGTTTAAAAACTGCAATAAATTAAAATATTAAAGTAGTACAAAAGAAAACCAGTAATTAATATAGCTAGGAGCCTTGAACGTATGCAAATTTACGATTCGCAGACGGTTAAAATAATACATTACAAACAATCGAATAAAATTATTTTGCGAACTTCAAGTTCAAACATTTGAAGTATGAATTTTCCAGGTTCTACTCACCCAAATCAGAACCGATGAATGATAAACCGCATGAACATTTATACTCTTTTCGTCCTTCTTTCTTTGCATCCCATCGGTTGCAGTAGTGACATGCATTGCTTGCTAACATATCCTCCTGTGAACAGGCTCTTGTTGCGGGACAACAGGGAAAACCCGAAGAAAAAGAATGCAAACAACAAGGCTTTCTAAGTTTCTTGCCAAGCACTCGCGGGCGATGACACCCGACGTCGATTTCAGCCTAAGTTTTGAATATGCTTCGAACAAAAATATTTTGCTTCGAACTCAGTAAAGACGTAAAATTTACTAATGATTCAAGCTGCCATAATAAAAACCTTAACTATTACGGTAATTTCTTAACTTTTTAACATTTCTGACAGTGTCTTGAATGAACCTAGCCTGCGATGCAAACAAACTAAACCCCTGGTTCAGATATCCTCGCGACCGGCTGCACGCAGGCTAGAATGGACCCAAGAAATGCCATACATTTACTATAATTTTTTTTCTGCGATCGCGCGCATGCGCACTCATTTTTCCAGCGTGCTCCGAGTGTTCGTATGGGTGGATGCAAGCACTGATTCACGAAAATTGGTGAATGCGACGAGCCAGCGGCGTCAAATTTGCGAGCTTTAACTTTTAGGACAATTTTTTGAAGAATTTATATTCAATATCCCTCATTTGCGGGCCATATTTAATTTCTCATTGGAGTGAAGAGGCAATCTAATTCATTTTTGCAATGTATAAAATACTTTAAAAAGATTCTACTTATACCGCAAACATATGTTTCATTTGGTTAAGCAAAGAAAGGGGGAATTTATTAATTAGAATAATGCCCGTAACTCTACAGAAAAGCTCAGTCTGTGTTGTTAGAATACGCTTTATTATTCTGCCGTCCCGTTGTGAACTTTAAAGGAAAATATAAAAAAATATTTGTTTTCTTTTGATTGAGATGTCTATAGCTAAAGCTACAGCTACTTTTTCTATATATTCCTATACCTAGAAATCAAACATATTTCATGACATCTATTCCGATTATACATACTGATAATGCTATATTTGAATTTATTTCAAACTATGTAACCTCAGAAACACTAATTATTTTACTACCTTTCGCTGTCCTGCTTCCCGTTTCAAAAATAGTTTTATCTCCCATTCCGTATCCCTTTTTAACATTTCGTAATTTTTAACCAATCCTTTTAAACTTATATCCTAATTTTATAAACTGAGTAATTCATCGGCATGGCTGCAATTCAGTTTCTTTTTACGAGTAAAGTTATTAGTACAAAAAAAATGGCTGCGCTCGCATCGGTTACAAAGTCAGAAATTCTCTGGCTCTCGGAGTTCGAAGTATAAACGCAAAACACGCAGCCTATATCGGGTGAAGAAATTGCAGTGCGCCAATTCCATCAACCTATACCACCAAGATAAATTTTTTACAAACGTTTCAGTCCAGCCAGAGCTCAATTCCAAACTACTGAGAATGCCGAGAATACAGTAAAAGTACACTGACTAAGTCGGACGGTTACGCTCTTTCTTTTTCTAAAAACGTATAGTTTTGGAGCTGAGGCTGCATGTACTGCATGAGAACGAAAGTTTATAATTGTTTTGGCGATTTCAGTCAGTCTGCAATACACGTTAGACCAGCAAGCAAGCAGTATTGCATTACATCAGCCGAACTCTGTAAGAAAGCCGCCATTGGATCAGAACGATTTACTTTCCAGTACTTTTCTGTTGAGACTGATAGAAAGATAATCAGATAAGAACTAGAAAGCAGTGTTTACTGATTGAAGTGGCGGCCTAAAATATTGTACATGCTACTATCTCTATTTTCCGAAAGTTAATATGAAAAAATGTTCTTTATCCAATTCCAGTCTTAGGTATGTCCTTACCATGTTCTTATAGAATTTGGATTTTTCTCAGGTGAGCCTCAACAGGCCTACGCCGAGTCCTTAACGGTCACACTAAGTCGCCTTATGTTCCTTGAAAGTTTTAGCTTAAGGCGCCTTAGTCGCTTTTTACTTATAAGTCGCACTAAGTTAGTCCCCTAAAGTCGCATCGATTTATCCTATTGATTTTCCTTAAGTCTCCTTAAGTCGCGATAAGTCGCTGAGACTTATTTACAAAATTGGTTATTATATAAACAAACGTGTAGGGTGATATTCAAATCAGCAATTTGAATTGCGGTAAGATGATTCCGACAATTTTTAATTTACAATATAATTTTATGTACTTTTTTCAGGATGGAGTCCACAAGGAAAAAACATTTGCGAGAGACATAACTTAACAAAACATTATTTAGAAAATATCATATTACGAGGATAGTTTCAGCATTATCGAGTTCTTTCCCCTCCTGTTCACCACAGTAAGTCATAGAAAACAGTCTCCTTGTTTTCCTACAGATTATAGCGCACAGCACCAGAGCGAGTGTACAGCAGGGTACAATGGACACTAAGGCAGGGTAAGGGCGATTGGAATCCACTTGACTTAGTAGACCAATAGCCAGCCAGTAGCTTCCAACGATAGCGAGGACACACTTTGATGACTTAAAAAAACTCATAGCAAAATTTGAAATGATTGAACCAATAACGATGTCTCCAGTACCCAGAAACACATGTGTGGCTGAGTCACCGAAACGGACTGTGAAAACAGCCGGGAGTTCCCAAGTATTGTTCATCTCAAAGAGCTTGCAGAGAAGGCTGCTGCAGTCAAAAAGGGAAACGCTAAATAACTGCGGTGTTTTGTTCATGCGGGCTAGAAGACAGACGTCATAGATGAATGCGGTCCACAGAAAAATCTGTAAAAATGTAAAGTTCCGAAAATGAACATGGCTGGCTAATAAAGCAAACATGGCGATAATGACATTATTGATGAGCCAGCGATAACTTGTTTGTACGGACCACATCCACAGAGCACAAAAGAGGACACCAGCAGTATAACCGAACCGTCTTGGCAGCCAGTGGGTAAATGCGATGAGAACGAAGCTCATGACAGCAAAATGTTGGAGCACGATCATCACATAGGGATAATACTGTAGCACAGTTACTGTCAGCCCCATGGTAGCAAAATACGCGAAGTTTAAAAGTAAATAAGTCGGCAAGCTCGCCTCTGTTCCTTTGTCTTCCTTATAGTTTGAGGTTGTACTAGAACCCTCAGCGGTATTACTTGATTCAGGATTAGTCGTTCGACGAGTTTTCTCTCCATATTTTGCGCTCACAAATATTAAACAACTGACAGCGAAATCCATAATCCAGAAATTATACAGTACCATTTTCTTTCGTCTTCTAGAGTCAGTCTTGAAAGCTCTTCAGGTACATGCCACCAGAACAAAATAAAATCAAAGATTTCCATTAGTCTGTCGACACCTGTTATGACATCATCATAGGACAATGACGGTTGTGAATAATTAAGAGGCGCAGTGATGACCGGGCTGCGGGCCTGAAAGGCTTTCCATGCAGTTACAGTTCAGTTCACTTGCAATACGCCACCAGCTAGCAACTGTGGGCTTAACAGCGAATATAACGATCTTACTCGATCTTGAAAATAACGCTCATTCGTTATTGTCTATCAGGATTTGAAAAAGTTATACTGAACATTGTGAATATTGATTCATCTTTGCCGATTTTTAAAAAATGTTGTATATAAAGTAAAATGTTTTAAAATATGTTAAAGTTTTGCAAACGTTTTCGGTCTTTGACCATCATCAGGCAATGAATGCAGGGCGCAAGAATCCAGAGTTAAGTACAGTGCAGGAGGCGGGATTAGAATTGCAAATTCCTCAGAATCAATATTTCATATTCCAGAATCCTGCAAGGCTTTGTCTCGCGCAATCAAGATTTTCAACACATGTTTTCCAATATCAGCGAGAAAATCTTTGTTGGACACTGTGATAAAATTTCAAAAACAACAATTTTATTGCGCATCAGGATTCCGTAATTCTATTATTGACGATGACTAATTACAGGAAATCAATGACAAAATTAAGTTTAAGGCCAAGTAAAAAAGACTTATGTTTAGCGTCCAATTTGTTTCAAAATTGAGGAGGAAGCGGCCTTTTTTTTTGTTTGAAACCCATCTCATCTTTTTTAAAGAAAATGTATGTATTTATAAGGTAAAAATCGAGTGCTTCTGTAATGAAAGGTAATTTTTTTTGTCTTACGTTTATAATACGTGTATGATTGCAAAATTGAATATTTGATGTCAAAGTGCATGTATATGTTGACAGGCGTTCCTCATCACATGTCTCTGAATGAGGATATAGACCTGTAATCTCCATGCAACCACAGGCAGCCGTAATACGTCTTTGTAGCTAATAGAGATATTTAAATTATAAGAGAATGTATGGAGAAATGACCCATCATCTAAAAGTGGTTGTAAATTGCTATTTTTGGTGAAATAAACTTTACCTACCTCAAATGTGTGGCGTACTTGTGTCTTGTGCCGATTTCTACGCCGTTCCGTCCCCGTTTTGATGAGTTATTAAAAATTTAGTTGCTCCCAGTAAATGAGTAAGAAATTATTTCACCAAAGATACACTTTTAGATGATGAGTTATTTCTCCATACATTCTCTTATAATTTACCTATATTAGCTACAAAGACGTATTACAAGCTTGGGCAGCCTGTGATGCAAATAAAGATACAAAAATACAGCACATTTATATAAAATTCTCAATCTCGCGTATATTCACCAAGCCACTTCGAGGAAATAGAGGATATTACATGGCCGCTTGGAGATACGAGTTTTATCTTCTCGTATTAAAAATATACTTACTCGTTCGCGAACTGTCGGAAATCGTCGGAAAATCTTTGGAAATCTTCAGTAATTTTCGTAATATTTTCGGAAACGGTCGAAAATGCTCGGAAAGTATTTTGTAACATATTTCGAAATTTTTCAAAAAATTCCGAAAATCTTCGAATCTTTTTCGTAAAAGTTCGGATATCTTCGTAACATGTTCGGAAAATCTTCGGAGACGATCGGAAGTTAGATACAGATACAAAGGTTAAGAACAACTTTATAAGAACAAACTTTAAGAACAATTTAAGAACAATCTGAGGCTGGGAAGACTTGGAGCCATAACAATACCATTTACCATGCTCTTTTACTGCGATCTTTAAGAACAATTTGAGGTTGAAATGCCCAAAATATTGAGAACAGTGAGCCATCACATGTGGCCATTATCACTTTTATTTCACGCATAAATATTGGTAATTTATGGCTTAGTGAATAATAATAACTGTTAACTGTTCATCTCCCGACATTCATGCATTAAACGAGACAATGTGACGTCCCGTTTCGCGGCCATATCACAAACTAATTTGGAAATACCAATTTTGTATCAACCGCTATTCACTGGTTTGGTATATACAAAAAATAAACAGTGTGGGTTCCTGGGGCCGTTTCGCGGCTTTGAAAATATCCACCACTAGCACTACCTGGAGAATAATTCTTAACTATAGAGTTCTTGAACTTCCCATGATATCCCATTTGTACCTTAATAAATGTTAGACTTCAAGTTGCCTCCAAAAGCAACGTAACTTTTAAATAAAGCTTTTGTTGTTGTCAGGTAAGGATGGTTAGTTTATGAACGGGGTTAGTTTGCTGCCGAAGTTCGTAAGGCAACAGTTTGATTAATTACTGTGCAAACCTGTTGGCTGACAAATCGTGTATTTGATCCAGGCTGGTTGTTATTCTTTGTTGCTCTTTTCCTGCCCCTTTGTATTCCTGCGTAATATCCCTGTGTCTCGTGAAAGACAGTCGCAGTCAGGAAGATCATAACTGTAGTAAGCAACAATACTTTGTGAGACATCCTTTGAATCTAGAAAATACCCCTAATATTCAAATCTTAAGCTTATGGAAACAGTTCGCTGACTGTTTTACCAGCGTCGTTTATGTTGGTATTTATTGCTTCAGTTTTTGTTTAGGAAATGCATCTGCCGACACCCTTCTTTCCGACCCTAACCCTCAGGCTCTGGTTTCAACCAGAAAGTTGTTTACAAGACAGATTAAGAACCTCGTCTTTGATTTCCATTTGCGTAATCTCAACTAATGTGTTTCTGTTTATTTTCTCAGATTTATCCGGTATATTTGAATGTTGTAATGGCTGCATCTGTGTAAAATGCTTTGTAAAATGTTTTGTTTTATTGTGGGAGTTCCGAACTACAAGACCGGCTTCTCAGATTCTTAATCGGTGCCGCTAATGTATGTTTTACTAGTACTTCTCCCGCACGACATATATGTGTTTTCCCAACCCACCGACTTACATCACTATTAATTTTCTTGAAACCTAAAATACCGGTCTCTTAATAAAAACTCCTCCCTCGAACAAACGTTTCAGCCTTCTCTTATTAGCTATAGTACTATAGTCACTTATACATCCACAACCACACACAGACTGTGTTAGTAGACACAATCTTGCCACTCAACTATAATTTTTTACAAACACCCAATTAATAAACTTCTCTTCTTGATTGAACGTTTCTCTCAAATAATGAACGCTTCCTATCGGGTTCGCTTGGTCGTTCTTCAAGACAGATTTGACTTACCTAGCTTTGGAGTAAAAATTACCTCCAATTTGACAGTTTTAAGAGACTTTATTCTTTATAGCGCTAATGCACCCTAACAGTGACTTAATATTTTTCCTCGTAAATGGGAGAATAGAATTCGCAAACATTCAGATCTCTAGTAATGTGTTTTTAAATATAGTATCCTGCATTGAAACAAAACCAGATTATTTCAGTTTAAAAATGTTCCCAAAAGATTTCAATTGAGGGATTTTCTTTAATCAGGATTTTATGGTCTGGAATGTACTTATGACATTTCTGCACGAAGAAATAGATCTCTCTATTTTGTACATGTCGTTTCATACTGAATGTCTCTAAGGTACAAATACTCGAATATATTACTTGTATTTCCACAAAGGTTTTAATTTAGTTTGATTCAAGGCACGCCGAAATGTTTTTTTTTTTCAGTTTTTGGCCAACAATGAACCAAGGTAGAAAAGAATGAAAGCTACACGTAGTCCAAGGTCATCGTAT
>JANVCH010073885.1:0-16448 GCA_025505405.1 Epizoanthus rinbou | reverse complement strand
GATCCGGCGATCACGCTGACCAGGCAATACTGCGGATGCATGATACCGATATCCTAACTTCTCGATTAATGTTACGATTATGAGTTGCTGCCTACGGCAGCAATTATGAGTTTCTGCCTAATGGCAGCAAAAATGGCTGCTTCAGCTAAGTAAACATTGTGATATACTGGCAATTTGTTTTTGCAACATCTATTGAAGGGCCCAAGTATGTCAAACAATCAAAATGTTTTTCAAACGACTCGAAATGTTTCAAGACCATCATTGAAAAAATAGACTGTGTCAAATTATAAGCAGATTTGAATTCTTTTCGGTGATTCGTCTATCCTAAACGAACTTTACTTCCAAGCACCAAAGTGCTCAAATCTTCGTCTCAGTCGAGAACGTTTCAGTACTGAAAGAGTCTACAAGTTACAGAAATCGAGTTGCAAATGGTAGAAAAGAAATGATATATTTTATAATTTGTTATCTCCAAGCAGTCTCGTCCTAGAAACACCCCATAGGACTGTCTTGGCTAACAGGATGGTAGGGTTTATAAAAAGCAACTGGTGGTCATTTAAAACACTGTAAGGTTTCACTGAAACTCTTATATATTTCACTAGTTCGCTCACATTTATGTTATGGTCATCAACTCTTGGCTCCGCAATCCTCATATGTATCATTTCCCTTATAGAGAAAGTACAAAGAACAGCAACAGGATTTCAATATAAAAATTCTGCTCTCAACTACACCCAACGGTTCCTTTCACTGAACTTACTGCCTGTTACTGTTAGTTACATACTAGGTGGAATGCCTTGATCTCAGTTCTAATTTTTTCAAATGTAAATCTGGTGAGGTTCAACCTAACATCTACAAATATTTATCCCTTTGTGAATCATGTGCTCGTCGCTCCCAATCAGGACTCAACTTCAAGCTACTTCATTCAAGAACAGAGACACGTTCGTATTGTAAACTTGTGGAATGCCGTACCTGACAACTTCAAATCTTCTAACTGTGTATGTTCCTTTAAAACTAACCTAAAGTCATTCTATTCTACTCCCATGCCATAGACTCAAAACTATCTTCCAACCTGGCCGGGGTTGCTCGAAAGTCGGTTAAAGTTAACCAATGGTTGAGCCAAATTTTAAATTTGATTTCTTCATCTAGGAGCTTCTAGAAATAGTTCTTATCAAGTATTATTGAAATATTCCGCAGAAACACAATTACATAACCCCGACATGAAAGCGCAAATCAGTCAAAACAGAAGTAAACCAAATTGTGAGTTAAAGTCTTAACCATTCCTTAACGTTAACCGACTTTGGGGTGGTGTCAACTTTTAGGTGGAACAGGGAACAGTGTGAACACCTTGTAGGAGACGTTGTGTCCTGTTGTGTTTTTCCACATGTCCTTTGGCCTATCATTTTAATGATAAAATATGCTTATTTCATACTTAACATTAGGCATTAATG
The DNA here is from genome assembly GCA_025505405.1 of Epizoanthus rinbou. Classification (NCBI taxonomy): domain Eukaryota; kingdom Metazoa; phylum Cnidaria; class Anthozoa; order Zoantharia; family Epizoanthidae; genus Epizoanthus; species Epizoanthus rinbou. The sequence goes on along the minus strand of JANVCH010073885.1, from coordinate 15,003 downwards.
TGCACACATTTTGTTACTATTGAACTGTATTATTTAAAAATAATGTGTCAGCTAGGAAGCGGTAAAGGCGAGAATCGACCGTAATAAAAAAGATGGCCGTCTGTATATTTAACCACAATGCCTTGCGAACCTAACACAACGAAGAAGGCAAATAGAAAGCCGTATAGTTTTGCGAAATTGGTCCCTGTTCTAAAAACATTGTGCATGCTAAGTTTGAAGTTTTTAGGACTTTTCAGTGCATTTTTAGGAGTGTTTTTAGGGTTTTCGTGTGCTAAAAATTATGGGTAAATGTACCAGTCGCCATGATCTTTTTGGTACGGTCAATTGGCTCAGCCTATTGATACAACTGCCCTACCGCAAATCACTTCTGGCTATTTTTTATTAGTTTAATTATTATAATTCACTTAATTTACATTTCAACGCTTTGTATAATTTCTCATAATGTTTTATTAATTAATATATAGAATGATTAATATTTAACGGTAACTTTTTCATGATAGCTAAAATATAAATCATATTTATGTCATTTGTTAACTGTATATACACATAATCCAAGAAAGGTTGAAAGGTGCGAAAACATATAATAATTAATATAACACCTAGGGATATTGTGGGAATCCATTATGGGAAGTTAAATTGTATACAAATTACAAGAATTTCTTCTCGGTTTCTTCATCGCCGAAATAGCATATACGTAGACATCACCAATATTTTATATTTTATATTTTTCAAATTTTTCTTGAATTAGATGTAGATCTTTAGTGAAAATTATATTGTTATTTCTATGCAAGCTTATGCCTTATGCATGATAATCTAGATATTATTCTTGATGAGTTAGTTGTTATACTATTGCTATCAATGGTTTACAGACCATTTTAGGACATAAATTTGTCAATAACATATAAGCTCGACAGTGATCGAATTGCTTCCAATATTAACAACAATATACGTTTATTCACCTCGGTTTAAGACTTTGTTGTGAAGTATACGAAATATTAGCATCGATGAGCCTCTAGCAACAGATATAATATATTTTGACTTCGAAAAATATTTGTCATTTCTAGCATAGAACGTATCAGACGACTGTGATGTGGTTGAATTTTCTAGATTCCTTGTAATGTTCGTGTCTTTCAAATTTTACAAAATGTGGTATTGAACACGCAACGCAAAATATATCTTATTTATTTGGTCAACTGATGTGCGATACTGTTCTTGAACAAATGCCACTTAATTAAACACCTTTTTGGTTATAACCGCCAATTTGTTTAAATTGTATAATTGACTTTCTACTTCCCTTGCAGTCCCAAAGGTAATACATACCCACATGACTTCACCGTTAAGATATGAAACTAATACAATGGACAGATATTAACTTGTGAGAATAAATATTAATCGTACTGCATGTCAGGTTTTGAACACTTATCTGACTGAAATGCTTTCCCTTTTGATGATACTTCACAACTCTAAAAACTTACATTGAAATAAACAATGTATATAGTATGTATATATTTGTCTGAATTCATGCAACCGTAAGATGTGCCAATACATGTAACTAGCCTTGAATAATTTTACAGCAATTGACGTCAGAGATGACGTCAATGTACACTCCATCTCAGCGTTGGTCAGTGGGAGGTTGGCAGAAAGCCCGCAAAGATACATGGAAAACGTTAATTACTAAATTGAAAGATAATCTCTTGCTTTTGCAAATATTACTGTAAATAAGATTAATATCAATAAGAAATGCTTTTTCTTGATATGTCGCTGTCTTTATACTGGATATTAAGTGGATCAAATTCAGTTATCTAAATACTTAGTTTCGGATGTATCAGGGGGATGTATTTATAGCATATCAAGTCCTCTTTCAAATAATAGAGTATTTCAATTTTGTTTGATGGAAATTTCAGTAAATTCTAATTATAGTTCAATAGTACAAGGCACTTAACAAGAGGTCAACCAGAAAATTGACATATTCCTTTGCCGCCACTTTAGGGCAAATTAACGTTAGGATTTATTAGAGAGTAACTGCTAGTGATCAAATTCTTAGCAGGGTGGGTGGCATTTCATTTCAGTTAATACTAAGATTCATTAATTGTTTCAGTGCAAAAATGGAGACTGCGGGTCTGGAACCTTTATATTGAGGCAGCGTATAAGCATTAGTCAGATTCTAGTTGTAAGTGTCTTCTTTGAGATAGAGCCCGTTAATGCTATTCTAGCAATATTGCTTATGCAAAGGTCGACATGTAGTTTTGTAAAGAATGTAGTGGCGATGCTATTACGCTGCGTAGTTTTTAGGTGGATACTTTCACTCCAAATGCATATAGTTCAGTTCCAGTATCAATGATAGATTGGACTAAAAACATTGAGGAAACCACTGGCTGCCGCGATCACCTTTCATGCATGATACCAACAATTGTCTCAAGATACATCAACTTGTCATAAGAGAGAAGCTGACAGACCACTAACAAGATATAGACTTTACTAGAAATGAGAATAAAACTAAGTTTATCAATATACCATATATGAATCTGCAAACAACAATGAGCTAAACGAATTCTTGTAATGCAACGATAGCAAGAAAAATTCTAGAAAATTCCTATAGCTTCATACCAGCAAACGTACTGCCGACAAAGGTGGGCATAATGGGGGTAGCCCTCTTGATACACTCTCAAACGGGGCAGATAAACCTTGAGTAGCACAACTTTGAAACGTGTGATGGCCCAGGTACCGAACTAACATCACTTCCGGTTTAGTTCGGCATTTCGCGGTGAATAAGCTAGAAAACATCATACACTCCGCTGAAAATAACACCGATCAAGGAATCTTTAATGGTCTTTAAATATACATTGACAAAAGAAATGACAAACTGCATACAGATATTTCAGAAAAGGTTGTAAAACTACGACCGAAAGGAACTATGGGTTGTACTAAAGTTACAGTAAATATACATTGGTGCTGTGGAAAGGCGACAAATCTGCGTTAAATGACAACTAAGTGTTTGAATCGTCCAACGTTGAAGATCTCCACTGTAGAAACGTATCTTTATTCAAACGTTTTGGCAACCCACAGTTCCTTTTGGTCGTGGTATTCACTATTAAACAATGTTGACCTTTTTGAGATAGTTGTGATCAGAATACAAAACGAGCAATAAACAGGTGTTATCGCACCATAATTAAGCTTTTGGTACTGAAGACAATGTCCTGTAGCAGCTTCATATTGAACGCTCCTATTTACTCACTATATGCAAGTAATAGTTTGCACCTAAGGAGACTGTCTTATCCCCTTATCTATGTTCTCTGTCGATGATACATAAAAGGGGAAGTTAAAGATGCAATTGTTCATCCACGAACATTGCTTGTAATTTAAAATCTGGTGGGTACAGATAACGTTATGCTGCTGTTGTGCTTAGTTATTGTTATTATTTTTGTTGTTGTATTCCTAAAAAATTGTAATGCTTCCTGAGAAGCGTGCGTTGTTTGGTGAGAAGGAATAGATCCTGTAGAAGAAATAGTCTTGCATGCATGTACAAGAACAAATATATCCCATGGCTTGCAATCAAGATATCTGAACAAACACAGCCACTGTGGTATTGTACGGAGCTATAAAGCTTTGCAACATTTGATGTGAACAGGATGATATTCAATTCGTAACAGTAATGTGTGTGCAGTTGAAGCTTAATAATCCCTAAAGGACATTTGTAGTATTATCGTTTGTTAATATTCGTTTAATATATTTCAATAGTTCATTTAAACCCTTACTCTCTTTAAATGTCGTATTTTTTATGTCTACAGAATACGTTTAGAAGCACGTTCATGCAATGGTTAACATGCTGAGAAGCCAAAGGGATCTACTTAGATCATGTGGATTCCTTTCAGGAAGTAGAATGTTCGCACTCCAGTATCAGTATAGCTGTAGTATTGTAAGCCATTAATTTAAAATGAACTACTCTTTGTTCAAGTACTACTTTCTGCTACCTTTTCAACAATCTTGTCTGGTTGCTTGTTGTATCCAGTACGAGATTTCTCCCACTGGAGTTCTGCTTGCTCTAAACGTTGACTGTCATGTTCAGAAAGAGTCTCGCCTAATAGGACAACTCTCTTACTAGAATTATTGTAATTTCCGAAGTGCTCTCTTTTATGAAAGAATATCGTCAGGACTAGGTGGTGTTCTTTCCACATTAATTCTTTTCACACCTGTCTCATCTTACTTCGTTATAGCTGGGAGTCTGTCGCGGCTTCATCTTCTGGACTGCCATGCACGTCACGAATGCCTTCCACATTAGAGCCGGTTGTCTTTCTGAGAAAGAGTGAGAAAATTAATACTTGTGGTATAAACAAAAGGCTGGATCAAATTTTTAAAGAGCAGTCATGATCTTAACAAGGCATGTATGTATGATGTATCTATGTATCTAGGTATGTATAAAAAAGCCGGGTAAAATGACAAGGGTTCGCATTCTGTTAATTGCTTATGATTCTTTAAGTTTGTTTCAGTTTATTTTAGAGAATACGGATCAGTTCATCGAATCTGTTCGTGCTATACTCTTTTTCTCAGTGATGCATGCTGATAGTTACTACGTCTTGTAAACGATATTGATAATAAAGTCAATAAATGCCCACACAATCTTAAGTGAAGGAAAGAGCATTACAACAACTTGACTGATTTTGCGTCACTGGCAAAGTGAATAAGCTTATAACCATTTAGCACTGTCATGAATTAGCAGCAGTAGTGCTTTGACGAGTTTAATGAATATTCCATTACCAAAATAGTCAGCAAAATATTTTTTTTGGATTATCGAGGTCGTTCTAACTGAAGATACGAAAACTTGCGTAAATTCCATTTCTTATATTACTAAGAGATAAACATATCAATACAAATCCGATAATTCAAACAAAAACATTGTTCTCCACTGTCCAGTCTATTTCGTTTTCAACAGCCTAGCAGGCCGAAGCTTCTCGAGAGTATCGTGAACTCTTGTTTATAGTTTACGCTTTGGCGGCACTTAGCAAATGGCTGATAGATCACTAATTATAGTATCACTTACACAGCAATATAAAAAAATAACTATTGTTTTATATAATTATAACGGTGTCGCAAAAATGAGTTAAGATGCAAGTTTTTAAATTTTAACATTCACAATAATTTATCTCGTTCCGTGGAATTCAATTGGTATGTGAATGTGTGCAACGCATTGTATATATGACAAGGGCGGATCGGCGGTTAGAACTGCGGTTATATTGGTACTGAGAATACATCTGGAGTGCTGGAATATGTGATTATCTTAAGGACTACACAACGCTCGATTGCCCATTCGGTACCGTGTTGATGATAATGACCTTGAGTTCTGTTGGAAGTTTGTTTCATCTTCTTGAACTTTGACGGCTGACGGCCGTTTATACAGCATCTTGATTTGCAATTAGCTCCTGAAACTCAGCTGTTAGAGAGAGCAGTGCACTTGGGACAATTGTTTTATAACAGAAAGAAGTCAACGAGTCATAAACTATGATGAGTCATGAGTCGTGGGATTCGATTTTACCGACAGTTATCTTTGTTCCTATTCCTTGGAGCTATGGTTAAGGCTAGAATTAAGGTAGTAAAATGCACTGAATATTGATCTGACTACTGCACTATATCGATAGCAGGGAAGCTCAGGGACTAGTACTACAGCTCTGATTCTTGTTCAGTGTAAAAAGATAACGAATCATTTTTAATTGAGATATTTATTGAGTAGTTTGAAGTGTACATCTTTTCAATATTGTATCTGCGTATAGATCATGTGCTACAACCATTTGACCGTGTACTTCAAACGTTGTTGAACAAATAGAATCTATAATTTCTAATTTCTCTGAAATAGTCTTTATCCACATTTCGTCGCTGACGTTCTTCAGTTATACACCGAGAGTAATACTAGACCAATAGTGCTATTAATTTTGTATTGTTTCCTTCCAACTCTTAATGGCTATTATGCACATTTAGTTAGTTCGCAATAAATTTGATATATATACTATGAATTCTTATACTAGGACGAAATCACTGGACTCCAATTTATATACAACAACAAACAACATTCGAACCGCAGAAATCTACTTAAAATAAATTTAAAAAATTAGGCTTTACAATTGGGTTAAAATTGTTTGAAACCAAACGTTTTCGACTTAAAAGTCATCTTCAAAATAATGCGCATTTATGACACTCAAGTTCTTCCTTCCTGTTCATTTGACGAGCCACGCATTCCACGTTCAATTTTCTGCACGATTATTATTTCGAAGAAGTGTTCATGAAGCTGAGATGCTGCAGTCCATTATATATAATTATAATCTTATGCTCTCTTTAACGCGAATCGTCTTTTAGTTTAGCGTTCTCCTCCCTTAAAGCTGACAGTTCCATCCTTAGTCTTCTATTTTCTTCCTCCAATAGTATCGCTGTCTCTTGTATAACTATTTCCTTTCTTCGTTTTGCATCACGAGATTTCTTTGCTGACGCGTTGTTTTTCTTTCGTTTTTCCCAGTACTCATCGTCTTGTACTGAGTCTTCATCGCATGAATGCGGTCTTTTTCTACGCCGAAGCTTTGTGTATGTTCCAGCATGATAGTTCCTAGAGTATCTCGTGTCTGGGCATTGCTGGTAGTTCATCAAGCCTTGCAGGTCATGCAGAAGGCTTTTCTCTGCTAGGTTTGCCACACGTGTTGCAAAAGATGGATCACGCACAATTGTAGAGAGAGTCTTGTCAACCTCATCTGGAGACAATGGTAAAATTGGCATAGTGCTATAACGCTGGTTTGTCTCACCTCCTGGTCTCGGTATGGAAGGCACTGCGTCTACGGGCGAGGGACACGGGCTAACTAGTGAATCATTCATAAAGTCAGATTCAGTTTTTAACTGCTTGTATGGCGGCCATGAAGCGAGTTCGTGGTTATTCCAAGTAGAGGGAAACATGGTGTTTTCACTTACACCTGTAACTGGAATCCTTGCAACTGAAGAGTGGTGGATCCCTTCCATAAAAACTTCAGGTTTTACAACTCTTTCATGTGAGTCCGAGGTACAAAGAAAATCTGTGTGACTATATGTGTTACCCCAAGTAGGCATTGACTTGATTTAGTAACAACTCTTGAAGGAGTAAAGAGTGTATACGTTGCTTTCAATGTCAAGAGCTCCTTACTGGGCAAGCAGAACTCCAAAATGAAATGATGTGCAGCTCCCAGGTTCTATTTGAGTTGTGAAACAAGGAAGTACTTATCAAATGTCTCCAGCGTGGGTGTTTAATCCTCTGTCAAGATAGGTTAGGTTCCGCTATACCGATGTACAACCCAATGATACAGGACGATTAAATGTTATGCATGTACTGAAGCCAAAATTACGTCGTTCAGACGTCATTACTTCAAATGGCTATTGTAGCTTCAACTGCTACTAGACTTGCGGTACTGCTACTCGGGTCAGTTAATAGTCAATTAAGTCTATAAAATACCTTTTAAGGCAATTAGGGACTCATTATCTACTAAGTTGTTTGTTCTTGCTGAAAAAAACCTGATAAATTGTTTTCTTGATGAAATGTTATTGTGGTTTATTAACGGCGGTGTGTCATTGTCTCGCATAATATGACCGGAAATATATGTGAATATATATAATTATCAGGAAGATACCTTGATACTGATAGATAAACTAAACTAAGGGTTCAGTATAACATATTGGGACTTTCAGCACAGTGTACTCTTTGATAATCTTTGATTTAGATACTGGGGAAAACCCTGATGATCTAGGTTAGGGCCTCGACATTGCACGCGATATCTACTTTTTGTTTGTCACAATTGTTTTTTTGTTTGAAGGAGTTTTTGTTTTCTTAATGTTTATTTCATAATTACAACATGTTTGGCTTTCTTTATTGAAGTTAAAACCAATTGCAAACTATTGAAACATCGATCCATCTGAATCAATAAAAGTGGAAGTCGTTTTCATAAGTTGAGTGTATAGATTTCTTCATTATCTGTCTTGTGTGTGTATACGAGTAAACCCAATATATGTGTATGCACTAGTATGAAATATTATATATAATTCCGATAATTGTCTGTAATTGCCTCACAAACAAGCGACACTATGTGGTTACTAGTTGAAACAAGAAGAGTATTGGGACACTTTCAGTACAACTTTATTGTACTAATGAGGTAAGGGGCGCGCCCAGTAAGTATGTTAACGGAGCAACGTGGCAGGGTAGCCATTGTTTAGGTTATCGCTTTTGTTGCGTTTACATTTGAACAGACAACTACATGTCGCTGAAATAAAACACAAATCAGTAACTGTTCATCAGTAGGAATACCTAAAATGTGTGCAATTCTGCAATTGCACACAATTCTGCAATTTGTCTCTATTGAAACAGTTCGAATCACTAACATGTAAAGTGTATTTTCTGTGTTTATTTTATTTTATTGTTTTGATTGTTCCCTATTACAGCTAACAGTTAAGTTACAATGGTTCAAAGAGAGAATAATGTCATACAAATATAATTGCTGAGTGTAAATGTAAGAATGTAAACGTCAAGAGACTAGACCAACGGCTTAACGTCCCTGTCCACAGACGGTGGGGCGAAAGAAGGTCATACAAATACAACCCTTGGGAAGGTCGGGGATCGAACCTGGGACCTTCTGGTTGGGAGTCAGAGATGTTACCGACTGCGCCAACTACGCTCACGTTACTTTTAAGGACATTTTTATACATAGTACAATATTGTGAAACACCACAGACATTTAGTGGATTGTATGTGCTATATAAATCAGATTTGTTATTATTATTATTATTATTACATTACTCCAAAATCTTTTGTATTTTGATTCATGGTGAGGATTTACACATATAAACTTGTACGATATGGACTTCTTCTTAACAGCTCTTGTCGTGAACCAACAGCTAGTACACAGCCCTTTGAAACAAATTTAGCATTGTATCTAAAAAAGAGTTTTGTTTCGAATTTTCGAAATTTGAATATTAAATTATTCAGATAAGATTTGTCATGCAGTCAGTGTACACTTCAAATGTCTGACATGTATTTCTTTGTTCATTGTCCAGTGTGATCTGTCTCGACTGCCAGAAACGTACTCCAAGGCATAAAATTCAACAGCAAATAGAAGAACTGAATCCAAATTGGCATGCGACAGGGCAAGACCAGGCTCCTGATGGTGATGTCTTTGTCGACGATGAAGCAACGAAAGACTTCAAGGTTCCAAAATGTGTAAGCTGTGGAGGAATCCTTAAACCTCATGTAGTTTTCTTTGGAGACTCTGTTCCAAAACCAAGAGTTCAGGGAATTTATGATCGTCTAGCAGAATGTAATGCCATGTTAGTGATGGGGACAACAACGGGAACGCAATCAGCATATCGTCTTGTGCTTGCAGCTTCTGAAGCTGAGAAACCTATTATAATCCTCAATATTGGACCAACACGGGCAGACAAATTTGCAACGCTGAAAATTACAGCCATATGTGGAGATGTTCTGCCCCGGTTGAAGATTCTGACAAACAATGATAAAGTACAATACTCGTGCAAGAAGTCAAAATAACATTCACCTAAATATTTTATACTTGACTGAAAAATAGTTTTCTCCTTCTTCAGAAATAGTTGCAAAATAGGATTTTGTGACTGTGGTTGATTCTGTCACCCCCTCTTTACTGATATTTATGAGTTACTGGATATTGAGATCATGTATGGATATATAAGAGTAGGCTAATGCCAGTGTTAGTGGTCTGTTGCCTCCTCTCTACTGATATTCATAAATTACTGGATATTGAGATCATGTATAGATAACAGTAGGCTAATGCCAGTGTTAGTGGTCTGTCACCTCCTCTCTACTGATATTCATAAGTTTAATACTGGTTATTGAGAGTTCATGTATGGATAACAGTAGGCAAATGCCAGTGTTAGTGGTCTATCACCTCTTGACTCTACTGATATTTATAAGTTACTGGCTATTGATACATATAGCAGCGCTAAGCCAATTACACTTTCTATTCTTTTTCTTTAATCTCTCAGTGATCCTGTAATGTACATTTGAAAGTATTTATATCGAAAGTACACAAGAACAGTGCACCATTATCACTTCAAGCAAGTTTGCCTACACGGTTGGTTCATGAAAAAGGAGATTGAGAAGAATAATTGTCCCATTCTCCTTGACCAGTCGCTATGCAACATCTGACCCTCCTCGACTTCCTTTTTCACAAACATACAGGTAAACTTATTTGAAATACTGGTCATCTTTCATCCATTTCTAACAAAGGGACTGTTTTGCAGTCCGATTATTTGCTTGTAGTGTAAACAGTGTGTTTGTCATCCTAAATCCCTTGTGTAACCAGACATAATCCTGTGGATATGTACAACTGGACGCATGAAATTCCACATCTGAAATTCAAATTAGAAAGCAGTTGAGAAAGCAAGCATTTCAGTGCTCTCCTGCTACAATACCCTATATTCTCAGGTAAAATCATGCTCAGAGATCCAGTATTTTCGGGGACCGCAGAGCAACAACATTTAATTTTTAAATTGACACCAAAAAATATATTAAAATAATCGTAAAGTTGATGAGGTGAAGTCGGGACAATCAAACATCTACAAACAAAGTCTATAATTATGGTTTTATAAGAAAAAATCCCTGAAATCATTATCAATGAAACTTAAAACAAAAATAATATGTATCATTATTAAAAGTATGTAATATTATGATTGTTCTATACCGGTATAGCCCGTTATTCCAAGACAACTAAAAAACTGTCAATTTAATTAAGAAGTTCTGCCAACATCTTGTATATATGAAGTTGCTGTGGCAGTGTGTCACTACATGGTTGGTGGTGTCGACTTGAATTTAGTTTCAATTCATGTAAAAAAGTGTAAACATTGTTTCTTCAATTACCCCTTTGCTCTGAGCACAAAGCTGTTCAATGTTTTCAGTTAATCAACCATTGCCTCACACTGTAGTAGAACTGAAACCTTGAAAAACCTGAGATGTGTAACTTCACAAATGGCTAGTCTCTGTACGAACTAGAAGCTCTTTGACTTATTGCAGATGTCCTCTGAACCTAATAAGTAGACCACTGAACCAAGTTTTTGGTCACATGTGAATTCAAAATAATATGGTTCAGTTAAACAACAAGATTCATTTGACAATCAGTGTTTGGAGGTTGCCTTATAATTAGCTTGTTGGTATAATTATACTAAAACAAGAATTATTCTCTTCACTCTTGGAATAGTGGATTTTAGAATATGTACCTCTATGCTTCACATCTCTGTAAATATCCTACAGCTGTTCGCCTCAATTTCAGAGTCTAAAATTTTGTTAAATATTGTAAAGATTAGAATTGACAAAGACAACCATGACGGTGAGGTTATCCTTGCAAAGGAAAATTAGCATCTGAGGTCTGGCCATTGTGTATTATTATTAAATGATTAGACTGCTGCTCATAAGTTCGGATAATTAAAAATTGGATTTTGAAGAGTACTTACCAAATAGTATTTTTTATACAAATCTACACTGTGTCAATGCATTTTTATTAAAGATGCAAATGGCCAATCATCTAATTATAAGCACAATCCTATTCAAAATACAAAAATATCTCCCATACCAGTATATTACCCTGCCCCCTCCTAATAATTAATTAGTACACGCAACTCCCCCTAAAATTATCCAAGAAAAAAATATTTTTAGCAAACATAATTCCTGGGATTCATTTATATTATTGGTTGGGGTATTTTACAATGCATTACAGTATATTATATTATAATAATTATACGTGTACTTTAAATTGAATTGAATTTTATATTAAAATTGCCTTATTTAAAAGTGAGAATGGCTCTTGGGTTTCCAATCTGTATTTTGTCAATGATTTCTTGAGTGATTCCTCTCTCGAGCATTTTGGGTATAGCATTGACGTTAATGTGTGCATATCCATGACCACCGTACTTCACCAGGTGATGACGGCAATGAATATCATGTGATATCAAAAGCTTGTCTTCATATCCTTCTGAAATCAAGAACTGGATCTCCTGAATGGCTTGTATATCACTCATAATATCAACAGAAGGTTTTGTCTGATAATAGGACACATCGATGCCAAAGAAATCATATTCCAGATAACACCCACTCTTTGCTACATCCAGTAACTTTTCACGGTCATATACACTCCGATCTAAATGACACATAATGGTCCTGCTGAGGTCAGCATCATACTCTTGTAGAAGCCGGATAACTTCTCCAGGTGCCTCTTGTGATCTTCCAGGATGAATGCTTAAGGGGGCTCCTGTTTGCCGTTGTGCTTCAGCTGACGATTCAAGGGATTTTCTTTCAAATGGAGTGACTGGCCATGTTGTACCCACTTCACCAATAAGACCACACCTTATACCTGTGTCGTCAACTCCTTTTGTGATTTCTGTTACCATTCTCTGAAGATGAGAGAACACAGTTATTTAATTTTTTTAATTCTTAAAATAATTTGATAAATTTGAAGACCTCAGTCCAATAGTGGCTCAAGTGGTGATCTAAAATTGACTCTAAGAAACAAATTTTTACATATTTTTCAGGTGTTTTAATAAAATGTGATATGCAGTGGCACAGACAGCCCATGAGAGTATTTGTAGGCTCAGGAGAGAAGTACAGAGTGCTGAAGTTGCATGCATCAAGCATCTGAAATTGCATTAATTTCCTGCAGTTTGAGACTGAGTACTAACTGGTGCATTTTGATAATCGTTAAAGCTGAAAGATCAGTCAAGGTTTTAGAGTGTGTAGGCCTTTAATTTGTTTGTAGGTCTGGCCCTATATCATGCTATAATAGATTAAGAGATATAACTCAGTGTGGATGTGTTTTAAAATTCTAAACAGGAATGCTTATCCTGGCAATAATTATTCATCTATGGTTTGTACTATTTGGATACCTCCCCCCTCTACCTCCCCCCACTCAGCTCATTCATCATCATCGTCATCTTTATTTATCGAAAACATGGCAAGCTATCAATGAATTAACTTGCCGCAAAACTGACAAATCATCAATCAAAGAAGTTAAACTTGATAGAGTTTCACTATTCAAATCATCTGACGTGTCAAATGCTTTTAATGACCATTTTGCATCAATAGTACCTAAACTTGGTAGTAAGATTCCGTCATGCAATGAAAATGACAGTAATTATCAAGATTATGTCAATGGCACAGATGAAAGATTTGAGTTCCATCCTACTGACAATAAACAAGTCCTAATGCTATTAAATAATCTAAATAAATTGAAAGGGGCTGGTTTCGATAAAATTTCTAATCAACTTATTTGAGAATGTGTCGACATTATTTTGCCACATATTACAATCATGTTTAATAATTCGATCGCTTCTGGTAGCTTTCCTAACGATTGGAAATCGGCCAGAGTTACTCCTATTTTTAAGCAAAGAGACAGAAGCGACATGCATAATTATTGGCCAATTTCTGTGATTTCTGCTATAGCTAAAGTGTTTGAAAGAATGGCTTTGCTTATCCTGGCAATAATCATTCTATAGTTTCTACTATTCGGATACCCCCCTCCCCCCCAATACTCAGCTCATTCTCATAGCCTTCCCAAATAGTATACATCAATTAATTAAAGACTATGACATAATAACCTTAGTTAGAAACATTCATTTGGTAAGTTTGGCTACAAGTCTAGTGGACACTGTAGGTCTGCATAATCTTCAAAAAATGGAACTGAAAACATTATTTAAATGAGCTATGTCACTGCTATGTCAAGGCATTTTTGCGATGTATGAAATTCTCCACAGATCACAGGAAATCTAAAAATAACAGGTTACAATGATAGAAAAACACAAGAGAGATGATGATAAGTCGCAAAGGAACGTGGATGGTTACAATTGGGGGAGATTAAAACGGATTACAAATTCGTAATTTAATTTCGGTCCAGACTTGAGAGCATGTGCATTGCCGTGACATAGCCCCTAAATTTAATAACGGGTAGAATCCTCAGGTTTCTAACCTGGGTGAAATGTTCGACTGAGGAGTTTTTCTGTATTCCAGAAACAGCTGCATCATCATAGTACCCAGTGCCGGCAATAATGTTTAGTCCTGTTGCCATGGAAATCCTCTTCAAGTACTCTATGTCTTGCATCATGCCAATGGTGGTACATTCGACAACTGTTGACCCCCCTTCATTTTTGAACATGTCAAGCTCCTTCACGACATCCTCAAAAGGGTCCTCTCCAAGACAAAGGTTGAATATATGGCTGTAGGGGTTCTGACGGATCCACCCCAGCATTTCAAGCGTGGGTGGCCACATGGTCATTTTTGGCATGTCTGATGCTCTCCTGGGTTTCTGGTAGTGGCTCTGATAATCCATTTTGATGTGTTCATGTGTAAGTGTACATCCAAGAGTACTGGGCTCAATCAAGCCCAACACAGTCTGCGCCTTTCCTAATAGCGACATCACTGAAAGTAATACATTCATTAGGGACTGGTCATTATGGGGCTGGCTAGATTGTGTATATATTAGGATATAAAAATTTAAGATGACATCAGAAAGGGAAATTAGAAAATATATTTTATGAATTTATACACTTTAATTAATACTAAATATGTTGCAACTATTTTATTTTTCATTATCAGTTTACTTCTTTCTTGATTTTCCACTCTTCACATAATTTATTATACCTACATGCAGGTGCATTCTTCAATTTACTGCTTTGTGGGGTGGCTCCAGGAAATTCAGAGAGGATTCAGAGATGCAGCCTACATGTAATTTAAAATTTATATTTCTGAATGTCTGATTTAGTAAAAGTATTATTCAACATTGAAACTAAAGAAGCCCTCTAGAGGAGTATCACCTTGTCAGTAGCATATATAGGCGCCAATGGAGGAGAGTAAAGAAACCCTCTAGAGGGGTATCACCTTGTCAGTAGCATATATAGGCGCCAATGGAGGAGAGTAAAGAAACCCTCTAGAGGAGTATCACCTTGTCAGTAGCATATATAGGCGCCAATGGAGGAGAGTGAAGAAACCCTCTA
>JANVCH010073774.1:0-16452 GCA_025505405.1 Epizoanthus rinbou | reverse complement strand
GAAAAACCATTTTGACAGTAATTAACAACCCCCAAACCCCATGAAAATCTCCCCAACCCGAGAAACCCTATCCCAACCCCCACAAGTCCAATACTAGTTTTTGAAAATTGTTTTGATGTATTAAAATAATGTCCAATTTCCGATCTATTAAGAGGTAACTACTTAAACTTCTGATTCGATCCTGTTGCTTGACACTGAAAGTGCAGGTATTGGCTGAAATATAATATGAAATATAAGAACAAGTACTAAATGACAGTAAGGAACAGCTGTTTTCAGCCTGGTGTAAATTAGATTGTCTTGGAAACTCTTAATTTATTGTCTACATCAGTTTTCACTGTTACGAGAGATTGCGCCTTATTAGTGAATTTATTTTGATTTGTCTTCTCAGGACCTTACAGTACTTCCACAATATTTAGAGCAAAGGGAATTGGTGCATGAAATGGTTTATGATGAATTGATTCAAGCAATCATTCGCATTATCAACAAACTGGACCTGAAATCAAAAAAGAATCCGCAGGCAGGCTTGGAGGTTGGTTGAAATTAAAGTTCAAACAAAAGAGAGTATTGTTTAAAGTCATATGGAGTTTTGAACACGTGTTCTTCCTTAGTATATATTATTTACCTTATAATCTTCTGAAAATCTAAAAAAGTCATGCTACCTATTACTCTTATATTGCGTTTAGTTTTTGTTATTGTGTTCAGACAGTTGTGTAAAAGGAATTTACAATACTGGTTACGGAATATGGCAAAAGTAGAATTACCAGAGCCGGTCCTACTGCTGTAGAAGGAATCATCAGTGAAGATTATTTCCTGGATAGTCAGGACGTTTCACAAAAGCATTTCTAGAGAGAGGGCTATTAGATCGTACATAAATGGATTAGTTGTCTCTAGGTTTTACCGGACCAACTGTGAAATAGATACAGACTTCCGATTGTTGTCTATCAGTTATGTAGGTATGTAAGGCAACAGTGAAATTGTGCATGTGAGCAGTTGTTACAACCACAGAGTCAATCCACAGTCTTGGAATCAGAATTCTGGTGCACAGAGCATACATTTGTTATTTGCGTGAGCTCCCTAGATGAACATTTTTGAACTTGAGCAAACGCCTCATCAAATATGTTTAAATAAAAAAATATATATTTGTTTTCATCAACAAGCGGATGAACATTTTTGTTTTCAGCATACCCACAAAAATAATTTTAACTATTAAAATAGATGACCTTACCTATACATGCCCCAAGTGGTGGATGTAGTGATCTGCCAATGAGCAAAGTGAACAAATGCGGTACGGCAAATTCGCCACTAGTATCTGAGATACAGCGATGTTTTTAAGATCACTTCAATTTTAATAATACGCAATGGGGAAAGGTCAATAATACCCAGGGCCTGCTGGGAACACCAATTTCCTATACCTAATTGCTGATTACTTTGATCAAATTATCAACAAATCAGTCAAAACAAAGGAAGTTGCACAATGCAAATTATGGAGCTCCGATGATATGATTCCTTTGGTCGGTATTTGACAGCCACTGAATCAAGCAATATGGCTGACTCGGCAAAAAGCAGGAACACTAAAGATAAGAAAATATGTGGAACCTGAGGTAAAAATTGGTATTTCTTGAATTAATTGCAATTAATTATTCAAATGAACACACAAGTTGGCTCGGAAAACACGTGATACGCAGCGTCTAACAATGGATATGGATATGGACCTAGTGTTAATTGGAAATATCGATTAGTCCTCAAACAAGAGTAATTCATAGCAGAGTAAGGGAAGTACCGGGTATAAAGAGTAAATATGATCTCTATACTACATGAATTTTAATCTCCATAATTGATGACTTGGTGAACAGCAACCAGTATTCAAGTTACACGGTATTTTCATGGCAGGAGGAATTGCTGGCAGATGCTGCCCTGGCCACAGGAGATGGTTCTGTTCCACCCGCGTCACCAACGTCACTAGCCTCGGATCCTGTGGCCGGACTGCAACCCAAAGTCCCCAAAGATTTCCTTGTGTTCATCAATTTGGTGGAATTTTGTCGGTAAGCAACAGGTGGTTATTAGACATCTTAGCCACTTGTAAAATAACAAAAAATGTTTTTGAACATAAAGCAAACACATCTCATGAAACAGCGCTATATACAGAAAGTAATAATATTTTTTTATTTACACTAATGGCAGTAAAACTGAATTAAGAGATATTTACAAACTATTATTATTATTATTATTATTATTATTATTATTCAGATGCACTGAGTTGTTGTTCACTTATTCTTCCTAGATCTGTTCTGCCAAAGTTGCGTATTGGTTCGTTTGAGAGATGGATCTATGTCTTTGGAAGAGAAATCATAGTTTTCTCTACTAGGTTTGTAAACTGCTGGGTAGTACGAGTATACAGTTTACCTGCTTGCCGATTGTCCAAATTGTATTGATCGTATTAGCCGTGCTGAAATGAAATTTATCTGCATCGCATAGCTATTTAATAATAATAGTAATAGTGTTAAAAAGATGATTTCATAAAAAGTGATTAAAATTTACGATATCAATAAGTCTGCAGTCTTTCTAAATATTCGTTTTTGATATGATTTGTGATTTGTTAATCAGTTTTGTTTATTACAAAATTGTGAAGACAAAGTACATAGTATCAGTTGTTATGTTTTAAAAGTTATAACATATACACAAGGAGACTCACGGGTACTTGTGATATCGAAGGTAAGGTTGATTTTGCACTGTTTCAAACCCACTTTGTGTTTGATACATTATAACTATCAGGCAAAATATTGGCTTAGGCTACCTATATTTTTACACCAGTGGATGAAACTTTAGCTTTTTAGAACAGTTTGTTGATAGCATTTACCTTTGTTTGAAAGCTGCATTCAGTAAGTTAGTACATGAAGATATACTCCTGTCTGAAGTCCTTTCCAACTTAACATGCTACACAAGGGCCTAACAACAGTGTTTGTTTCAAAGGTACCCAGTTGTCAGTGGCTTTTACAAACTTTTGGATGTTTGTATGATGGTTTGTAGGCAACTGGAATTTTTTAAGGTAAAGAAGAACGATAACTAAGGTAGTTATTGCCTTAACTAGCATCGTCTTTGCGTCATGTGCCTCACAAGCTCCTCCTTGTGCTCCACAACTTCTGGCGTGTTTGTATCACAATGTATGTTTTGTTGAAGTTTAGTTTTATCATGTTCGAGTACATATGATTTAACTCAGTTTATATATTTTTTCAAGCATGGATGCCTCTACTATATACGTTTAGTAACTAACTTTTGCGGGGATCACTTAGTTAAAAAAGAGCTCGATACACTTGTGTGTAGAGCAGAAAAACATTTTAGTCTGTAGATCGACGTAGACCTTGAAACTCTGAGTTACCGTTTTATAGTTTTTTAATAATTTTACAAAGATCTTTCCATTTTAGCAATTTTATCAATTTTATCTAAGTTTAAAAGTATATATGTATTATTATTATTATTATTGTTGTTGTTGTTGTTGTTGTTGCTGTTATTGTTATTATTATTGTTGTAGTTACAAGCATAGTAATGATAATACTGTTTATTTGATTACAATGACTGGCAAAAACAGGCGTCACATGTAACCAAATCCATAGAAAATCCTTGGAAGTTGCATTACTTTCGCTGTCGAATATATTTGTGTACTTTTTATCTTTGATGTGAACTACCTAAGTTTAATATGTCTAAAAACAAAGCTGTTTTACTTCGTACTGTGCCCCAAATCATATTTGTTGCATCCCATCAAAAAGTATAAAATATATGAAATCCAGGAAATTGTTGCACTTGAAGTGCATGTTGCCAGGGATGTTCGTACATACATTTTGGATCCTTGTCTTGCTCCAGGTGGCAGGATCGAGAGTGTGGGTAATCAGACTATAACTCATACATATATAAGAGTGCCTGAGATAAAGATAGCTGTGAGATCATGTGAAAAGTGATCGAGTTAGTACCACCTGAAAAGCCGCACAGATGGATCGGAAGAATGTTATGTTTGAGAATGGCTCCAGCCTAAACATGACAGTTACAATTCCATATAACAATTTCTGCCTACACTCTACAGAATATCAAGCCTGAGAGAGGCGTATCTCAAGACGATTTGGATATGGACATTGTTGATACTTCTGACCGTTTCACCTGCTTTGTCTTGTTTCGCAAGTTCATGAAGGAGGTTAGAATCAATATATTTATTGATAACCATCAAATTAAAGGAAAGTGTTTTTCATTTCAGGATCCCTTTAACTAATTCCCTACTGCTGTGTGTTGGTCTTTGCGAGTTTGATTTTTAATTTAATGTAATCAAATATTTTAACAGTAATTTCTAATTTAGAGTCCTGTAATGTATTGCATGTATGTTAAGGGGGTGTACATGTCATGTGCTATTGCATTGTCAAGCAAGCTATTGACCTTTATAAATTGTTTATGTGATGTTATGAAAGGCCGTTAAGGAGATGCAAACATTCTGGCAGATATTGGTTTTGTTAGTGTAAGAAAACATAGATTGATGACACCCGAAACTTCATAGTCGCTTCATATATACTAGTCCATGTTTTCTTTCAACTGTTATAAATCTTAGTTTTCCTAAAGGTGCCTCTTTTTGTAGTCGTTTTACAAGGGTAGAAACTTATTTTTTAAA
Source organism: Epizoanthus rinbou (assembly GCA_025505405.1). Lineage (NCBI taxonomy): Eukaryota > Metazoa > Cnidaria > Anthozoa > Zoantharia > Epizoanthidae > Epizoanthus > Epizoanthus rinbou. Next base: position 11,804 of record JANVCH010073774.1, on the reverse strand, counting down.
TCAGGACGGCTTTTGCTTTGACTTCATTATGTTGTACAATTGCGAGATCTGCCACCAATGACAAGTTTTATTGTAATTTTAAAACACACACGGTTACGTCAGCTCTTTAAACTGCGTATTTTAAATTTATTATCGTGTTTAAATAATGATTACTCATTATTGTCGTTGTTGTTATTATTTAGGTTCTTGTTAGGATGAAGCAGTACAAGGACGATCTTCTATCATCATGTCTACGTCTTGTCTTGTCTCTTCCCCATGAAATGATTGTGCTTGATCTTCCTTCTGTGGTTCCTGCCCTGAAGGTTAGTTCATTAATTGGACTCACAATAGTTTACTAAGATTATATTTGTGGCACTCGCAGTTTTTTAGTTAATTAGTGGAGCTTTCATTAGTTTACCCAGGTGAGGTTTTCTTTGTTCCAATAGCAGTTTTGCAGTTCGTTAATACTAGTAGTTTCAATTAATTTAAATTAAATTGTCTTCTAGATGACTTTCAAACTAGGGTTGAGTTACGTTCCTCTGGCTCAAGCTGGGCTGGATGCTTTGGAGTACTGGACTATGGCATTGCCCGACAGTGTTCTTCAGCCGCACTTCAAAGATATTCTGCCATGTCTGGATGGTTTCTTAAAGAGCTCAACAGAATCAAGTAAGTTTATTACGAGATTTTCAATCCTCGTTTCACAAGTGATAACACTTTTATAGTTACCACATAGAACTATACTGATAGCACTATGAACTTGACAAAAACATAATTTATATGAGTCTTAAATACCGTGCATTAACGACCATTATGAACCTTTGTAAAGTTGCAAGAAACTTACACGAGTATGCTAAACGAACAAAGGTTAATCCCAGCTCTAGTACTTTTATAGAAATCCTTTCAGAAAATAAAACAAGGAGTTGATTGTCGAGGAGCTGTGATCTAACACCTTTTAGACATTCACATGTCTGGGGATTGTAGGAAAAGAGAGCTACTATGCCCACTATGCATTTTCTGTTTGACTTCCTTTGTTCTGAGTCCATTTGCCTTACAACATACAAACAGTTGAGATGTAAGTAAATCAGGTGATATAACACTTTCCCCCGATGTAACCCTGCTCAACCTTGCACATGTGCATTAGGTACATTTTTATCCTCCGTATACCAGTAACAGGTACAAAGATCAGGCATTTATTCACAAAGTACCACAGCTTTTCTAGCTACTTCATGCCTAACCTGCAATCAGGCTTTCTTGGGGGAGGGGGAGGGGAGGGGGAGAGAGAAACTAGCGAAGAGAAAGGGAGAAGGAAAAGAAGGTCTGACACAAATCGCGTCAAATCGCATGTTTTACCTCCAGATTCTGGAGGTCATCTCTGATTGGTTATTTAACAATAGGCTTATAAGCACGCTCTCACTGAGTCTAGACTAGATTTTTCGCCGTTAAATTTACAAGCAATAGAGTCGCTATACTTCTGCTAAATGTTGATTGGTTAAAACATGACAGGCCACACGTAGCAAGCGATATCAAAGGTCAGTGGGAGGAAAGCTGTCTGGCGCGATTTGTATCAGGCCTTCTTTCCCTCTCTTATTTTTTCTTCCGTTCCCAAGAAGGGCTGATCGCAGGTTACTTCATGCCCAGTTTAGAAAGTACACGGTCGTGCATCATTCACAGTAATTATATGACAATCAAGTCGGTAATCATTTTTAGATGCAGATAAATCAGCTGAAGGGACAAACACAGTTACTGTCCGCATTGGGCCACAATCAACAAGAGGAAAGAGACTTACCATCAAGATGTCACACGTTAAGAAGGGAATGAACGAGGTACAAGAAACAGTAGAAAATAGAGATTTTTAAAAACATTTTTTGTTTCTAAGACAACAGCAATAATACAAGTTTACAAAGTACTGTATAAATTAAAATGATATGAGAAAAGGTAAGATAAATAGCAGTGTAAAGATAGAAAGAATACCAGGCAGAGCACGACAGATGTTGATAGTGCATTTGAACTTTTAGCCACTGTCATGCACTCTCATGCTTGTTTGATCTTAGTCAGAATTGTCCATTATTGGCCATTCAGTGAAGACTCTTTATGGTTTAAGGGTGCCGAGAGTCCTCTCAGCAAAGTAAGGATACGGATTCTGAGATTGCTTGGTAGCCTGGGTGGACAGACTAATGCCTGGTTACTGAGCACAGGAGCAGCAGTTGATCCTGCCAAGGCGGTCGCCTGGGACACAGAAAATCATCTCTCGTTTGCTGTGCCATTTCAGGATATGAAGCCAAATATTTACCTGGGTAAGGTTACTATTACGTATTTATTGGGTGGGAAGTGGTGTACTGTATTGTAATGGGGACTTCGTGTCCCATTGTACAACACCTGCCCTGTGTGCGAATCTTTATATAAGATAAAAAAGAAATAATCCTATCATATCTACTCACCGAATAAAATTAAAAATGAATCCTTTTTACAAAATTGACGGTCATGTTAGGTATTGAAAATAGAGATATGCTTTAAGACTGTGGGAAAAAATACAGCGATCATCATTCAAGAAATTTGAATTGCAACTGAATTTGGGGAGCAACTGAAGTCAAGTGTGGAAAGAGGCTGATAAAAAGCTGATAAAAACGAAACTGCCTTGAGTGGAGCGGCATGATCTCCCAAATTTCTTAGCTCTTCATGTACACCTGCCTTCGGTTGCTTGCAGCATGTCAGAGTTTAACCTCATTGCTGATGGTCATAGATCGAAACATGCAGTGTTAACACTTGCCCTGCTGAATTTTCAAAATCCAAAATTTTTAAATTTTATGAAAATTGCAAACTCATTAATTTTAAGTAACAGATAACACCAAACACTCCTGCCTCGTCAAGACAAACAAAACGAGTAGTCATTTTATGGGTTTTCGTCAATTGCTTCAAAAGTTAGGACAGTTTGGCTTTTAGCAAAATCGTCATCAGCAGGACAAGGGTTAAAATATATCAAAATATGGCGAATATTGCAATTTCTGTCAGATTTTCCTTTGTTTTATTTACAAAGGCCCAGAGTATATCAGTGCTAATGCGCCTTGAAGATACAGAGAGCAAAACATGTCAAATCAGAATGTTTACAAATAAAGATTATTGCCTACTTCTTAAGACTTTGGCATGTAATGCCCGCCATATTACCATACAACCAGCAGCATAACATACACTACACAAACCGAGAGAGGAGGACCAACAAGTGTGGAACCTAACATTGTAAAATGTTGGATTCTTCTTGACTCATTTTGTTATTTTGATTGCTTGGCATCAGATCCTTTTCTCCCAAGAGTTGTGGAGCTTGCTACTACTTCAAGTGACAGGCAGACTAAGGTAATATTCCAAATTTGATATAAAGAAATTCCTTTTTATTAAGTTTGTCTGTATTTTAATAGTATTTTATATTGTTGGGCAAGTGTAGGTAATATACGTTTTTCTTCTATTCTGTGTTTTAATTTGATATGATATGTTATACACGATTGGCAGCCGGTGGTGTGGAAGGTTCTCTTTATAAATGAAAACGGTCTGGAAGAATTTGCCTGGTTGTCAGGCTGGTAAAGTACAATAGACATGGGCGAGAGAGTATTAATTAGTAGGGTGGGGGTCAAGACGAACTGGATAGTTACGCCTTTTACAACCGTATATGTGATACCCAGCGTTATGACCGCATTATTATTTACAGCTACTTCTTTATGGCCAGAACCAACATCAACCATTTATCCAGTTAATCTGGCCGCCTTGTTAATGCTGCCAATGATCGCCTTTGTAAATCCCACCGGCCATTTTCTTTATAAATATACCAAGATAAAGGCATAATGAATACATGACATACCGAACTAATATTTGAGAAACAATGAAGCAATTCGTAAAATACAATAATATCTCCATTAAAGAATATGAATAGTTAAAGTTTGACAAGGTTGATGAAAACAAGTTTATCTTTTCGATCTACACGATCATGTGCAGGTATATACAACTATATCAACCATGTTAAAATTTTAAACCTAAAGTAAATTGATGATGAAATAATTTATACTTTAAATTTGTGATATATTAAAAACCAGTAACTTCACTTTGAATTTGCTATTAATCACGGAAAGGTTATGAATTGTACATGTTATAGCACTTGGTGATTGGAGGGAAATGCCATATTGCTTCTGTTAGCTGCGCATAGAACGAATGCTACAAGTTTGTTGGAATCTAACCTGCGGATATATTTGCTTGTATCTACAATAAAAACCAGAACCGTTAAGGTAACTAAAGAAAAAAATATATCCAGTAATAGTGTGATGTGTTTTAGGTTGCAGCGTGCGAGCTACTGCACAGCCTGGTTCTGTTTATGTTGGGGAAAGGAGTCACACAACCGGAAGGAAAGAAGGTAACGATGTTGATATAAGAAGCTTTTGTGTGACTCCAATAAAATTTGTTATCTCATAAGTCGAAGGTATGCAGTTTTTGAGCCCGAAAATGACTTCTTTAGAGTTGAAAACTGCAAAACTTTGTTACTATTACTGCCAATGTTTATTAGACATATAGGATGCTGTCGGTCCTAACTGCCTGCCGTGTAACATGCCGTTGTTTCTGTACATGCGAGACAATGATGATTGTAGTTATGTTGCTGCTAGTTTTGTGCATCTAAGTTAATTATGTCACTTTGCTCTTGTATTCATGTGTTGCTGTGTTGTTGACCACCTTGAATGTCATTGATATGTTCTACAATACAGGCAGAATAAAAATGACTACATCATTTTGTGAGATTTGAGTTTGTTTGGGGGTAATGACGTCAATTCATATCTGTAATTCGAGATTATTTCTTGTTCCAGAGTCCGATGGAAAGAATGTGGAAGCACATATTTCCTGCATTACTACAGCTTGCTTGTGACGTGGAACAGGTTTGGACTCTTACAAAAACAAAATTCCTTTGTTGTACTGATTTTCATTTATTACAGTAATTATTTTTAGAAATGTAAATGTATCATTATATGGAGATACTACATTATAGTAATAGTGTGCAAAGTGAATATTCAAGAAGAGAAGGATTGAATAATATGTATGCCTGTTAAAGGTTACAAGCGGAGGGGTTGGCGCAGTGATAAGATATCTGCCTCCCAACCCTAAGGTCCCGGGTTCAATCCCCGGCCTGATCGAGGGTTGATTATTTGTGTGACCTTCTTTCCCGTTAAAGTTCACTCAGCTTTCCATCCTTCCGAGGTCGGTAAAATGAATACCAGCAAACATGGACCGCATGAAAGCGGCTGCCAGAGGCGCCTATATATGCTTTCGGTTCGCTTGGGGTAAATTGATTATTGTAATGCGCCTTTGAGTATATTCATATGGAAAAGGCGCAATATAAATGTACCACTTATTTTTAAAGGTTGCAGAGCAGTTATTCAAGCCTTTGCTGTCGCAGCTGATCCACTGGTTTACCAACAACAGGAAATACGAAAGCCCTGAAACCATGGCATTGCTCGACTCACTATTGGTAACGTTGGCTATTATTATTATTATTATTATTATTATTATTATTATTATTCATATTGTTATTATTATTATTATTATTATTATTATTCATATTGTTATTATTATTAGTAGTAGTAGTAGTATTATTAGGGGCCTCAAAATAGTAATCAGCGTTGCATAAGAAGAGTGGTAACGTAAAAAGGTTACAAGACGGCAGCCCAGGAATAGCACTAGATATATTTATCTTGGGTAATGGGGTCCCAAATGTTTTGTTTTGGTCCCATGTCAGCTGTCTCTCACAGCCAACAAAATCATTTTAGACCATAATTTTAGATTGCTGTAACTCCTGTTACCATTTTGGTAGAAGCAGCTTGTAACTGTGATTATTAGGCCTCAAATTTGGTTTCTACATGTTCTTTGGCATGGGCTATTGTACAACACCACTTGTGACATTCCTCAATTTACTCTCCGATCTTTCTATTCAATCTACTATTCAATGCAGCTAAAGCACCATCTTTTTAAACAGTTTATTTTTTATTCATTCTAACCTTTTATAGTATTTTAACCGTTTATATATCGCCTATATTTCTTAACAAATGTTTTACTGATACTTAATTTATATATTAATATTGTTAAGCGCCATGAACAATTCATGAATATGGTGCTATACAAATCAAATCATTATTATTATTATTATTATTATTACTCTAACATCTAAGTTTTTGATCAATTCTTGAATTGGTCCTGGATCTATTCGTCAATCTCCATATTGTTCTCAGAGCCCGGATGAAACAATGGGAACCATGTACCAGTGCTTTCTGTGATGCCTGGTTGCTAAGCGCAGGAGACGGAGAATCGGATAAATTATATATATATATATATATCAGTGTTTTGGCACTATTGTAGCGATTCTAAAGAATTGAGAAACGATGCCTTTCGGAACGACAAAGGTTGAACATCTGATGCTTCAAATCTTTGTACATCGATGTGATTTGAAGTTTGAATTCATCCCATGAAAGCAGCTCCCCCCTTAATTTTCACCACCACTTTTAAATGGATTGTTATTTATAATACGAAAGTATGATGATATTTTCATCCAGAGATATTTAAACACATTGCTTTGTAATAATATGAGTGTATGTCGGCGCTTCCACCTAGGGATATTTGAATACAAATAACAATTTGACAGACTTTATTCTGGATTGTTATTTCTCGTCATACCAGGATGGAGTGATAAACCCAACAGACACAGCTCTGCGGGACTTCAGTGCTCAGTGCGTGAAGGAATTCTTGAAGTGGTCAATAAAGCAGACATCAGAGAAGGTATTTGAGTCAAACCCTGTATGTTCAAATTTTGCAAACTTAAAAGTGTGATATTAATATCAAATGTATCTAAATGAAGTTTCTTTGCATTTATTAATTACAGCAACTTGCAAAGAGCCCAATCAATATCAAGTCGTTGCTGAAGAGATTGTACAGTCTGGCATTGCACCCAAGTGCGCCCAAGAGACTGGGAGCAGCGCTGGCATTTAACAACATTTATACAGTGTTCAGGTAAGTGGAATCGTTCAGGTTTTAGTTTAGTTGTGTGACAGGGATGAGTATATGCATTATATTGTATTATTGCGTCGCTTTGTGTTATTGTGTTGTGTTATTGTGTTATTGGGTCCCTTTGTGTTATTGGTAGTATACAAATATAGTTTGACCGTGACTGTGTAAGTACAATGATCTTTTCTAGAGTACGTCCGTCACAGAGGTGTAAAATGATAGATCCATTTAGAGATTTACAAGAGAGATTGAAACATAACTTAACATCATTGTTGCCACTCTGTTGCTGCTGTGTATCGAGAAAGCAATCAGGTTATCATCCATTAAGTGCAGTTTTAATTGTTTAAAATCGATATATAGTGTTAGTATTTGAAAGAACAAGAAGTAAGGAAACCCTTCGCAGTATATCTGGTAATCGACAAGAATGCTTTGATGTATAAATTATGGACAGTTTCAGCAGTACAGATATCGCGGCTCATCAGCGTCTGTACGCTTTTAACCTTTCCATATCTGGCGCTATAGTTACAAGATACAATCCTGTAACAAGACTTTGTTTTTCAGGGAGGAAGCTACTCTTGTCAACGTATTTGCTCTTGAGATCCTAGTGACATATCTCGAGAGTTTGGCTCTTGCGCATGTTGATGACCAGGGATTAGGTGTGTATAGCAACAGATATGTATACATGTATACATTTTAGTATGACACTAGGCATTGCTAGACTATTGAATTAGTTCCTAAGACTGTCGACCATCACTTGATTATGCATCTGTTATAAAACAGTTGTGTTGAAAGTATACATGCAGAAAGATTTTAGGAATCACTGGTACGATTGTCACTATTATGCACTATTCCGTCTGAAAGCTGCACTTGTGGCAAGCTAAGACGTGTTTGCACTTTGGAAATAAAAGTCTATAAATCAGAGAGACTTCGAGTACTCTCATTGTGGTTGTATATGTTTTAACCAAGCATGCATTGGCATTTGTCCTCCGTCCTACATTTCGGACAAAATTGAGTCGTAAAAATTGCAGTTTGTGATAGTGCTTTGTTGAACTATGTAATAATAATAAATAATAATAATAATAATAATAATAAATACAATTTATATTGCGCCTATTCCATGTGCTCAAGGCGCTTCACATAATCTAAAAAACAATACAGGATTCATATTTATGATATACGTTATTTAAAAAGGTGTGTCTTTAGAGATGTAATGTAATATTATAATGCATTTCGTGTCTATTAATTTATTTATTCAGAAAATGTTTACCTGATTACGTTTACTTGTCACAATTTCCCCCATAACATAAACATACTCAAGATAGACATGGAACTTGCATGATTTCAGGGACCCAGGAACAGTGCGTTCAGACCATCAGCCATTTGGAAAGGATCATTAAGGAAAAAGCTGAGAAACTCAACAAAGAGAACAAAGACCGTAGGATACCAAGGTTTGTATCAATATTGTGCCTTTGAATGGAGAACTCAATACTTAGCTTTTTACACATTCACCTGCAGCTGCTGTCCTATGGTTGATAGTAGCAGTTTGTGGTGTGATTGAAGTCATAGATGTAGCACTAACAAAAGTGAAGATATATGAACGTACAACTTGCTATTACTAATACTATTTCTAATAAGTAGTTAGAAAATGAGGTAGAAACTGTTATGGTCTGATAGTTTATGTGGGAGTCAATAGTCTATACGAATCAACTATCTGCTGACAGAAACGTCTGGCTAATAGAGACGATTTCGCTTCACTGTCAAAAGCTCATTGTCATTTGAATTGTCATTGCATTGTCAAAGCAGGTTTTGACCAATAAAATTCGAGAGTTGAGTACTGGCAACCAATCAGTGATAAGAATTGATGCGTGACTTGCAGACGCGAGCTTTTTGTTCTGATCAATCTTTGACAGTGAAGCGAAACGATCTCTATTCTTTATAGGCTTCAGTAGAAATCTCCATCACCTGTTACCTGAAAACGTTAAAGTGTTTCAATAGATCCATGCCTTGGCTGTCCGCCTTTCACACAACATGCTGTCAAATGGTTTCATGGTGCTAATCAAATATCTACGTATAGATGTGACTGAGTTATTATTATTAATCATGGAAACACCTAAGATTCCGTGTCAAATACTCTCTGTCTTCCTACTCACCGACATTTGCCTTCAGCTAGTGTTATTATTGAAATAGAACCAACTCGGAAAAATCATGGGTGAAAATCTTCCTACACCAAAATATGAAGGACTGCTGTAATCTGATATCAACTATGATTACAATTATGTAATTTGTTCCTAGATTCAAGTGACCAACTGATTCAACTGGAAGCAGAAGAAAAATATACTCCAAAATATTATTTGGATAACTGTAAACAATTGACGAACCTTCTAAACTAAAATGAAATAAACTGGAATTGGTTATAACTATTAGCTGATTCAAACCGGTCCACATTAAAATCCTTTAAGTTTTCTATACTTTTTCTATAGCACAGTGCCAGACTTGTTTTTTCTAAGTTCGTATGATTTTGTGTCATATACTGAATTTAGTAACTGCTAATAATAATAGTATATAATACCTTTTAAAAGGTAAATACTGCTCGATGTTGAAGCCGTTTTACCTTGTTTTTGCATTAACGTAAATATTCTATCTTTTCTCCCAGGGGATTCAAGAGTGTTACAAGCATAACACTAAGCCACGTTATACCATGGCTGGTAAAGCATTGTGGGAAACCTCAAACTGAGTGTCGTCATCAGTGTATGAATTTGGTCTGTGTGTTTGCTCCACTTGTGCCAGGTACTAACATCGCCCAACATCGCTACTTTCGTGCTTCAACATAATGCCTATAGAGATGTTGTGCAGGTACTTCTAGCAAAATGCGTATCTCAATTCTGAATAGGTTGGGAACAAAGTACTTACTGTGTCTCCATTTATGAGATGATGAAGTAGGATAGTGTTTGGAAGAAAACGATGTTTGAGTATATTTGCAATTTTTCATGAAATGCATAAAGCACGTTGTTCATGATCATCTTAACAAACTAAACTCGGCAATAATCTACTGTTTACAATTTATTGATCGAGTCAGTTTTTTTTCCACATCATTTTCTGAAAATTAGCTACTGCAACATCAAACAATTATAATTCAGTGTGGAATACAAATGGTACCACTTATAGGAATCCGTTTATGTAAGAAATAACTTGGTACTATACTATCAATTGAAATATATTTTTGCATAGTTAAATTAATTTAGCCCTAAACACCCGGTCTTGTCATCTTTCATTAACAGGAATAAAGTCTGCTTCAGACTGGATGAAAAAGACTTACGAGGAGCGACAGACATTCTTTGTTCAAAGGTACACTAAGCTTTGCTTTTTCAGTCATTGGTGCCATCTGTTTTCATGAAGATGTGTTTCATCGTACATATATTTCCGCCTCTGTGTTTAGTACTATAATATAATAGTATTATAATGATGGTGCATTCTCGTGTAAAATTATTTAAGACTTTGGAGGCTTTGCATCCAAAAGAATACTGTCTTGGCACAAAATCTAGAATATATTTGTGTCTTGGAACATTTTGTCTATAATTCTAAATAATATCAAATAATGCTCTTAAGAAGTTCAACCCATCAGTAGCAATGCAAAGGTGAAGCTAGGAATTATTGCCAATTTTTTCCTTTCTATGTTATCCTAAGTTAGTTATTCTCTGAAGAACATTTTTACCATTTTTACCATTTTTAATATCTTTTCCCCGTTGCAAATAGTCATTTAATTATTATTATATTTTAGCTCTAGAGGGCCACCAGGGAGAATACGTTTATAGTAATTTGGTGTTACCCTATTTAAATAAAGTTTATTGTATTGTATTGTATTGTATTGTATTGTATTGTATTGTATTGTATTGTAAATTACTAGACATCAGTCCCAGGATCCTCGCACACATATCTCTGCATTAAGTCCCTTCTCTCTGCAGGTTTGAAGGTGGAGGAGGAGGAAGAAATGGTCTTCTACACTTCCCCAAACTCTCGGATATTAGTCCGATATTCTCTTTAAAGGAAACAATATTGTGGTTTGACTTCCTTCTGGCAGCTTTGGATTGTTATACTTGGGCTTTTGGACAGCAGTTACTTTCACCAAGACAAGTATTTGTAGGTACAACAGGGAAATATTTGATGACATATGTATTACTGTATCTCTGTTGGCATTTTGTCATTCATCCACGCTTCAAGACTGATCCACATGCAAAGTAAATCGAAGATGTTAATTCTATTCAACTTTACAAGCTCTGTAGATATGTGTTAGGATTTGTTGACTGAGTAATGTTTTAAATTGCTTTTATCTTTCTGACTGGACAGTACCGTCACCAGATGCCAAGTACAGAAGCAACTTGTTTCAATCCCTCAACTTCTTCCTCTCGGAACTAGCCATGCATGGCATCGGAAGTGCTGCAAAGTGTTTCAGGACAGGAAACAAGGAACAAGTGTTTTCGCCTAAGGAGATTGGTGACTATGACAGGTGTGTGCTTGCATGTTCATGTTTAGTATGAATCACGTTTTTCTATTTCTTTGAAGAAACTTTACACCATTAGTTGGTTGAGACTGCAGTGTGTTTCTTGATATTGAATAATGTAAATTAATATCAGATGCCAACAGCGCGATGGTGTTTTGGATGAATGTGAAAAAGCAAAACAAATTTGCGACACATAGAAAGACATATTTTTGCGAAATTCATCCCTCTACTAAAAACATTGTGAATGCTAGTTTTGAAGTTTTTAGGACCTTTCAGTGCATTTTTATGAGTGTTTTTAGGGTTT
>JANVCH010073663.1:0-16474 GCA_025505405.1 Epizoanthus rinbou | reverse complement strand
GGTAATATTATTTCCAGACTTTTCACCCGACAAATTGTTTACGTCTTTATAGATGTAATATTAAATTATGTGTTGTATTCCAACTACAACTCTTTGCAGAGAAATGGACTAAATGCCTCTCTCAAATGAAAGCCCTCTTCCAAAAAGCGGGAAAATTAAATAAACGCCTCGAGCGTTTAAAAATACAGCATTTGTACTTTTTAAATATCAACGTGCAACGGAGCCAGGGCTGCAAGTGAAATCCCGTCTACGCATATTAGTTGACGCATTGTTGGATATTAATTTATGCACATTAATTATGCAAATGAGCTCAAGCCTTCAGAAAACTGAAAATAAAAAAAATAAAAAAACGATTTTAGAACGATATTTCTACTAATATTATAAATTTATTTCATCAAAGATTTGACGCAGGCTTAACAATTCCAACTTGTTTTCTTTGAGGACAACAGGGGTGGGGGGGGGGTCCCCCTAAACACCGATTTATGAAATTGATACCTGTATGTATAATTTCAAACTTTCTCAAAAGATACTTTACTAACTACATGTATAAACTCAGGATATATCCAAGGCAACTTTATATCTGCATTAAATTGCATTATCAAATTAAGGGAGTGTAATTTCCGCAACAGTTTTTGCAAAAGCAAAGGAATAAAATAAATTTTGGGAAATTTATGACAGTAGACAGTAGTCAGTACATACTCATACTGGTTGAAATTCAAAATTTAGAACTTAAATTAAAAAAACACAAAGCAGCTGTATAGTTTTGGTTTATTTTTAAGAAAAGAATATTGCTACAACACCACAAAGAACGAGTTGAGGAAATAGTTTTAAGTTCTTACCTGTTCTTTTGTCATTGCTTCAGACATGGGTACGGCAATCGTTGGAATCGTTGGTACAGGAAAGATCTGTGCCGATGAACTGGATGCGCTGCAGCCACTATCAAGACATTCAACTTTCGTCTGAGGCAGGGGCACAGGGATTGCTTGGGTTGTCGTTGTAGTTGCACTTGTGGACGACGATGGGACACTGGTATACCCAGGAAGTGTGAGATAAACGTAGTTGTAAACTTCACACTCGTCTGTCAGTTGGCTGTTTGAATCAGTGGTTTCACTCACTGACTGACTGCAACTGTCCAAATCCTGTCCTGGACTTTTTGTTGTGTTGAATTCATTCACTGAAACGGTATTTACCTGAGGCTGAGGCTGAGTAGCAGCAGTATTTTCGACATTTCCGGAAAACAGACCTTCGTGACCATCTACACAAAACAAAAGCAAAATAATAGGGTAGTTAATACTCAGTTAGGAGAGCTCTTGGCGAATTGACCTTGGCCTTGGCAATGACAATGTGCTTCTCTTGATTAGTTGATACGGCACAAAAGAGTCAAGAGTAGATCTTTGGGCTTTTATACTGCTAATTCCAATTAATTAGTATAGTATTGCCAAGCCAGTAAAAAAGAGTGTGGTTTTAAACATCCAGATTAATAATTTTATAAACCCCGAACCCGCAACTATATTTTTTAGGCTTCTGTCCCGAGTATAAAAAGTACATGGTAACATGCGAAGAAATAAAATCTAACGGTTCAAGTTTTCAAATTTCCAACTCACGATGCACTGATGAATTTAAAATTTTAAAAAATAGTTCGAAAATATACGGGGAAATAGGAATGGTTATGTACTTTATCAAGCTTACCAAGCAAAGAAAGTAGGTCGCTGTTTAGGCGTTGAGTATCTGAAACAATTTCTGACCAAGGGAAAGAATATCCAGCTCCTTGGCTTTGACTTTGCACTTGTGTCCACTGCCCTGGCACTTCAACCGTTGGTACAAAAGTATTTGACCTGTAAAATGTGTACAAAACCATTAACAACTGAGCGCCTGAAGATAAATACAATGAAACGTAAGGAAATCTACAAGGAAATCTACAACAACAAACATGGCATCATAAAAATTAAAATGTGTTGTTGCACATCCTCAAAAATACTTCAAATTTTAAATTCAGTTGTAACATACTAATATATACGTACTTTGTTTTCTCTGTGTAGTTTTCATAATGGTTTGCGTTTTCACTCTCTGCAGTGGGGGGTTCAACGATGCTATTTTCACGACTAGCTGATATACTTGAACTTGTAGCAGTATCGATGCCAGCCATGTTACTTGTTTCCGTATTGTCCTCTGTGCAGCACATCGTCTCTTGTTCAATGTTTGCTTCGTTGCAGATCTTCAGGAATTCAACCGGTTCCATGGTGGTTTGAAGTGCACCAGCAGTATTTTAAACTGAAAATTTAGTCAGTGCCAAAAGGACTGCAGATACGATTGGTTACGAGTGAAAATCCTGGCTTCAATCTACACTCAACCATAAAATCGGCAAACAGTGGAACAGGAATGGCAATTTGCCAAATGTCTCGAGCGTTGTTCACAGAAACAAAGTAAATCCTTTCCCTTGGCCTTGATTACGAAAGTGACCTTAAACAAATTAAACGAAAAAGTACATATCAAACAATAATTTTCAGTTAGAAAGTGACATTCAGAGCTGTTTTTGGTCTTGAAAACAGCACTCCCACCAGGTGCTGCGATCAAAATGTCAGGTCAGTTTCAGAAAATCAACAATCGGGAGCCTCTTTTTTAATTTCTACTTTAGTCGAGTCTTTGCTCTGATTGGCTAAATTCTTAACGACTGCTCCCGACTTTCTTTCGCGCCTCTTCGGTTAACTTTCGGAAAGCCGTTGTATTCCTTTCAGGGTGGCCCAGGGGATGATGAGACACAAACCATTTGAAATTAACTTGGGAGGAAGGAGTTTACAGGAATATGTTATAAAATGAAATTATCAACGGCAGAACCACATAATACAATGACAAAAGAGATATACTCAAACAATAGATATTTTAAAATTACATTTTATTTAGTTTGTATTTTATTTTTCTATTTTATACATTTGTCAAAAACAAAAAAGTGCAGCCGCTCTGGGGATTTTGAGGAGATGGCAGCCGGCATTTTCTCCTCTAGTTGTCATGGGGGCTATTGAAAATAGCCGAAAATACTCAGAAAAGGGGGCCAGAGCATCAAGAAATGTCTAGCTTACTTAATTCAGAAGATGAAATGTGTCCACTTTCTTCAACCTCTTGTAGTTGTGGGAATCTTCACAGATGAGTCGAGATCGCTTCCACTCTCAGGTTCGTCACAACCTTTAAGGATTTTATCCTTTTTTTGTTTGTTTTAAGGATAAATATAGCATGACTCAAGGAAAACAAATCGTTTTTATTTTTTTATATTCTTTCAAAAATGTAAAATCCCCATAGCCCCGGCTCTGCCCCGGTCACCCCACAAATTATGAACGCTCCCTAATTGACATCAGTTTGTTCAAACTAATTGTTCTTTTCCCATAATTTCTTATTCTTTTCTTTACAGCCCTGTTATGCATTTTTTTATTCATTTCAGTTGTTTGAAACTCTACCAGTTCCACTTCCGGTCCCCGCCGGCCTCCGCACAACAGGAAACGAAAGTCCATATATCAGTAGAAGGCTCATGAGTCATGATCAATTTCCTGCAGAACACTATCATGCAAAATAACTATTTAACATTAGCTATAACCAAATATAATTTCAAATGATTATCTTTTTCTAAAATTTTAAACAAAATGCTGCTTTTCTAAACCACACACCGTCATATCGTATCATGTGCTTCCGGGTGGTGGAAATGCCGTATGGCGGGAAATCTGTGTCAGTTGGCGGGAAAAGCTCGGGCGTGTGTGCACCGGCGTCGCTATGTCTTTATACACCCCCAAAACGTCCACTGTATGTTGAATGTTTCACTCGTATGTTTGATTACGAATCTAAAGGAAGTTTCATCTATGTTTTGGTTTAAATCGACAATTTTTTTCTGTAATTTTTCCAGAAGAAGACAATAACCGTTCGCTGTGTGCGATCCAAGAAAGAAGGCACAATTCAGCTTAAAAGTTGAGTTGCAGGATCTTGCAGCACGTGTCAAATTCAAGCTCAGAGTAAAACACAATTTAAAAAGAAAAGAGCACTGCAAATTTATAGTGGAATTTGACCGCCGAGCACTGCAAATTTATAAAGGCATTACAAAGGAGTACTTACAGATCAATGGCGGCAGCAGACTCTCTCGAACTCGAAGACGTTTTACAAAACTGGAGCTGTGACGACTTCAAGAGGTTGGTTTGGTAAAGACTGATGAATGGCTGGAAAATCTCTTAAGTCTTTCAAACAATTTCACTCGTGTACAGGTAAATATCGTAGTCTTTATTATTGTTCACATATTTTACCGATTGCTTTCAGCTTTTACGAGGATGTGTTCCCTGAAGGGTTCGATCCATTTGCCAGCCCGCATTCATTGCTACAAGACGCCACGGTTCCAGAAACTGCAGACTTGGAATTATTTTCATGCAACCCCGGTGTCTTCGAGGAAATGGCAGACCTGTCCGAGAAATACGAGAGTGTGGAACCCGAAGAAGCTTTATTCAGACTTCTTCAAGAAGATGAAAGTGAGAAAATATCGAAGAAAGAACCAGCTACAGAACAAGGAAAAGGAGTCGTTATTGCCACCAAACCGGCGAGTCGGAAGTCAAACGACGAATCAAGAACTGTCGCTACAACTTCAAGCACCAAAACCAAAGGTTAGATTGAAGTACTTTTAGATAATATTTTGTAAGGGCATAATTTGGCAGTTGCATGTAGCTCGCATCATAGTTTAGATTTATTGTTACCAAAATGACTACAATAATATGAAAAACATTCAAACAAAATTCTAAAGGTCACGAAATCACGTGATCAAGTACTGAAGTTTCGAATATATAAAATGTTGAATTTATTAACATAATTTTGCATAATTGGCTTGTATTTCTCACTGGACTTTCTTTTCAATGAAGGCTGCAAAATTATAAATTGACCACAAGTAAAAGTACAATTGAAAACAAACCAAATACTTTTTAATTTGAGCCATTTCATTTTTTATTTCTTTTCCAGTCATAATTTTGCAGAGATTCATGGCCTGGGAGTGGGGGAGGGGGTACTAAAATAGAAGTGATGCCTGATGGGGAGGTTGAAAGGAGTTTTTGGGTTCAAAAGTTTTGGTAATGTTTTGTGTTTAAAAGTTTGTCTCAGTTATTGTTGTGCATAGCAACATTCTGGCTAGTATTTTTTGTGCCAATTGTAAAAAATGATTCAGTACAATTATTTTGATTTTATAGGTTTTAGCCAAGGGAATGTTTGGTGATATTAAATTATGACTTTACTTGTACCTTCCCGTTACTTTTATAGCCCCCTGGGAATTATGACTGTCAGTGATAGAATTGCTGTATTGTCTATCAGGTTTATCAGATCACAACAAATGGCATTAACACCTGATGGCAATATTCAATGCTGGATCAAGGGGGAATTTATCAACTCAGCCACAAGGCTTTTCTAGTGTCATAACATTTGTACACATACACCTTGTACACATAGGCCACCACTTACAAACTAAGTTTAAAGTTTTCTATTAAATTAGAAGATAAAGAAGAAAATCTAATAGAGATTCACTGTCATGAATTATTTTTTTGTTATCAGATTTGAAAGTTGTATTCATTGATGATATGATGACCTTACCAAACACAGTGTCTGCAAATGAGGCAACAAAAATGCCCTGCACTTTCACATACAGTTGTGACGAGGTACAGTATGAATATAATTTGCTCATTCATGTTATCTTTCACAACCAAATATGACAGCAAGTTCTCTTACTTGTCTCATACTTAATAATAACATAATGAATTAGGCCTTTATCTGAGAAATAAGCTCTCTCAGATAAGCCTTAGTCTAAATTTTAAATGTGCCAGAGCTGATTTTTGTCTTGCTGGCTATTATACAGAGACAAGAGTGAGCAATTAAATATCTGGTGACAAAAGGATAGGCTTTTTTTTAAATGCTTAGGTGGGGGTTCAAAATTGGATTTTTTAATTTAAAAAAAGCTATAGAACAGCTGAGGCAAAAAAGTTTGCCCTCAAATGTTCATATTCCAACTTTCAAGTCAGTATCTTTAATTGTTCAAGTGATATGAGCATTTTTGGCCATTTCTGGCATTCTGATTGGTCCAAAATGGTCATGTGACTGTTTGGAGGGAAATTTAAAATGTAAATTGCTCATAAATGATTTGTTGGCACTTTACCTTATCATTAGTTACTCTACAAAACTGAACTGTTTGGAGGATTCGGAAGATTCATACCGTATAGAAAAATGTTGCAATTGACCTTATCATTTTTGACATAGATTGACAGCTGTCAATCATCCAGCAATAAATAATCAAAACTCTCAAAAACTAATGTAAAATCAAATAACTCAGTTTTTCATATTTTTCAAATCTGTTTGTAGATATAAATTTAAAATTTCAATTAGAAAATTGTCTGTCACAGGAACCAAAAATATAGATGCTAATGTGTG
The DNA here is from genome assembly GCA_025505405.1 of Epizoanthus rinbou. NCBI lineage: Eukaryota > Metazoa > Cnidaria > Anthozoa > Zoantharia > Epizoanthidae > Epizoanthus > Epizoanthus rinbou. Next base: position 10,042 of record JANVCH010073663.1, on the reverse strand, counting down.
CTAATTTATGCATGGAAACACAAAGATATGCATTATAAATTTGCATACATATTTTGGGTTCCAGTGAAAATTTTCCAATTTTGATTTTATAACCATATATGCAAACAAATATTAAATGAAGCCAATTGCAACTTGTCAAATGAATCAGATGTGTGATGTAGAGACTGGACACTAGTGTAGAGCGCGCATGCGCAATAGAGAGGGATCTATCAGTATGGCAAAAAGCTAGAGTAGTTGATTGAATTCGTGTGTATACTTTATCCATTACATCCTCATATATATATCAGAAGTTGTACGTTACAAGATGGTCTCACCAAACAAATTGTTGATCTGAAGTATGATGTATATTTTTCCCCAGAGTCACATCTACTGACTTTGCATGTTTAGCTGGGGAGGGTTCCAGGGGTTCCTCTCAAGTTTCAAATATTGCAAATGAGGTGACTAATTTTGGATGAGATGGAACCCCCCTTTCGAAAGGGCTGGGGACACCCCAGTTTGGGGTTTATTTTAAAATACTAATATCCAGTTTATTGAAATTTAAATGTTTCCTAAAACAGGCCAAAAATGCCAGCATGAAGAAAAAGAGAAAGGTCAAGATGAACACCAGAGGCAGTCAAACGAAATGGAAAGTAAAGAAAAATAAGAAACAAACATAATGAAATTATACAGTAAATTGTTTGTAAGAATTCTTGCAACTATGTTTATTATTTTATATGGTGCAGAAAAATGAGGATATATAATGAAGGGAGCAGGTGAAAACACATGGCCAACTTTCACCAGACACAGCTGTCAGCACATGGCACCAATCCCCACCCACACCCCCTATTATTGACCACCTATTTCCATTTTGGACCTCCAACAATTTAAGTACAGAAATTGAAATAGTAGCAAAAAGCAAAAACAGACTGCATATTTATTTCTACATGTTGCCTAAATTTAAGAGATATTCAAAAACAAAATGTCCTAAATATTGACATTTAGCTCCTCCCCCAATTCAGTCCCTCAACAATCCATGTGTTTTGAACCTCTCCCCAAGAAAGTGAATTTTTCTAGAGCCCTTCCCGAACACAATGGCAATTGTTGAAGGCCCTCTACTATCACTAAAAAAGAGGGGAAAAGTCAGATCCACAATATTTAGAATGACATGAATACAAGCAGTGTCAATATATGTGAATAAACATACGGAAACATTTTAAAAATGTGAAATGGAGAAAGACAATATCTGAAACACCTGAACAATGGAAAAAGTGGCTCTTGATGTTCATATTAAAGGGGAAATATTATTCTACTAAAGGCTACCCATTCACTGTCAAAATGTTAATTTAGAATCCTTATTGTTTTCAGTTAATGCAGCTAATATATAACTGATCAGTTTGTCATTTCTTGTTGAGCTGTTGAGCTTTAATGACTCTTATGTAAACTAAGATATTTTCCTACAAATAGCCACAGCATAGGGATTAGCCCCTCTAACTCCTGAACAAAAGCAATTAGGTCCGAGTCACATAATAATTATACTGTGTTGAATCACAACCAATGCAACTCACAGTACTAACGTCTTGTTTTATTTTACCTTACTGCTGTTTTTGTTTTCCCATGTCCAATGTACAATTATTAGTAATTCAGCTCCTATTACTGGTAATATTAATGTTGTGATAATACATTTTGTAACCTTCAATAACTGTGCACTGTCAATTACAACAATTAATGTATCTGCTCTTGACACAGTAATTTATATACAGTAACTTACTGCAAAGCTAAATTGTGATTTTGTGTGTCAATACACATTAGATATAATTATTTCTCCCCTCAGGATGGGGAATTTGATCTCTGGGTACCTTTTTTGGTATGTTTTTTTAGGAAAGATATCTTGCCCCAAGCACCCTCTGGCATCTGACAATTATTTTAAGGTTTGAGATCAAATCCCACCCCTTGCCTGCACCCCTCTACTATACTGGGCATAGCCTTGATAGGTGCCTAACAATTAAACAGCCAGGGGAATTTGACAGTTCATATAATAAAAGTTCTATGTCTGTGCAGTTACTTGCATAACTGCTCATAATCGCGTTGGCGTTGTAGGAAGAATGAAATATGTTGATCTGGCTGGTGTTGAAAGGGTTAACCCTTGAATGGGCAAGCCATTTGCAATAAATTAAGTTAGTTGGACCCTCCACGTTTCTTGTTACTGTTGCTGATAGAGATTAGCCCTTTGCCCTCTATACAGTTTGTAAATTAGTAATTAATTTACATAGCTACAATCACAAATTAATTAATTATAGTGTTGGCATTGTAACATTTGTTAGGCCTACATGTATATGGTACTGCCTGTCATATTGGATGCTTTGTTTAATTTTCCACAGCTTTTCAGCAGAATAACAGTTACTACAAACAAGTAGAAAACATTGTTTAACAGGTAAAAACAAATAAATGATAAAACAAAATTATGTGTTTATCTTTGCTAGACATTCTCATTTCCTACAGCAAATCCTAATTTGTATATTGGATTGTAAATGCTGCTGGTTTACAAAAAATACTTCTTGTGTTTCCTTTTTCAATTATCTCTAGTTTAAGTCTCTACCCACAAAAAATAACAACCTGTTGGTGACAAGCATTGTAATCTTTGTTAACTGAAATAAAATTAATAAATTATTATAATGACGTATGCCTTGTTAAATAGGATACAACCACTGAAGTTTCCTGATTGTATTCGTTTTAAAAACAAAATCTGTAGGTCCAAAAAACAGGGGGTGGGGGGTGTCAGTTGGAAGCCTCCCCCCCCCCTCAAAGAGGATGATCAGTAATAATTGCTGACTGTCTTTAATGAATGGTCATGATTTGGGATAGCAGTTTTAATGATCACAGATATATGCAAACCACTTTTACAGGTCTCCCCACCCCACAGATGATGATCAGCAATAATTGCTGACTGTCTTAAATTAATGGTCATGATCGAGGATGACAGTATTTGATGATCACTGATATATAGAAACCACTTTTACAGAATTGTGTTAATGCAACATTAGAAGAACTTTTGCCAGTTAGATTTGAAAGCTATTACATGTAGCAGCTCAACATTCGCTCAACTGACTAGACTATGTTCATTCAAGTGCTGCACGAGAAGAAATGAATTGTCAATTAGGGTGGAATGACTGTTGTGGACTGGAAATCCCTGTGGTCCATCTGAGGTACATGTACTAAATAAACCCCAGCCCAAATACCGGTACACAAATTGTCTAATCATGGACTAAGGAATTAATATCAAATACCTGCATGGAAACGACCGGCAAGGGAGTATTGCTGGTTCCTTGATGTTATTGATTACAAGATTGAGGTTGGTTCCCAGGAGGACGTTCATGTTTATTTTAAATATTTAAAAATATTTAGACTCACTCCTATTTCATTGAATGTTAACATTAATTTTGTGTAAAGTTTATGGAGAGTAATGTTTCTTAAATTACATCATCGAAGAGCTAACCCCGAAAACATTGAATAGACAATAGTCTACATATGATTATCTAATGGTATATTTCATCTACTTTTAAAACACAGTCAATTTTGTAAAGTTAATAAATATTGGGTCCCAGGTACCATGCATGCATACATGCATTCATATATGTGTGGGTGCATGACCTTCTGTGTGCGCATACACATGTGTTTGTGTGTAAGTACCATGCACGTGTGCAAGCAACTGCGGTTTACAAGACTGCTTGGGATTTGTTTACGATACCATGCCCAGTTGAAAGGAATTCAACTTACCTTGCCGTACCATTCCTGAATTTCTGCAAATTCATGAACTGGCGTGGTATTGCACCAAAGAGATGTCATCATGGATAACGGATTTATATGTATCACGTGTTGACGTCCTGTAGATTTCTTCTCATCCTCGTCATCACACTGGTGTCTTCTACACATGACCTCCTCCTCTTCATCACTGCTTTCACAGGAAGAATCTGACTGAAGGGGTTTGCCTTCAGATGAGGCTCCTGGACAAGAAGGGTTGGGACACGGTGGACCACAAGTGAACTTAAGGAAGCGGAAGTACTGAGTGCAGATCTCCAACATGATGTTCTTCAGCAGTCTGTACAACTCTACGAGCAGCTTTTCATGCTTGTGCCTACAGATTGCAACCACAAATGTAACTTTAATTTTAGTTCTAATTTCATAACTAGAAAAATTAAAGATTTATTTCGTGTTTACATAACTCTATTGTGTAAAGTGTACATTGCTTTGAATGTGTGGTGACACAATGGAAAACAATGACCTAAACTTGTATGCGCTTCTAATTTTCTGGACTCTTTATATGACTGTACTTGTCAGTCTCTTTCATTTGCCTTCTATTTTACCGAAATAGAAGAGGGTTTTTCAAATACTACCTGTAACTAAGATACAATGTTGTATTTAGAATTCATGACATTGAGAATTTTAGCTGTCTATCTATTGGTAATTAAGGTGTGTTCAATTGACCGTATTCTGTAATAGGAATACACTCGGGACCATTTCAAAATGTTTCATAAAACCTCTAGGCAATAAAATGATTTTACCGGACTATGAATTAGAGTGATCTGAAAACTAGTGGTTCTGTTTCGTATAATTTTATTTCTAAAAATGAATACTGATCAGTTGAACATATCAAAGTTTCTATAATTCCATATATACTTATTCCTGAGTGCAGTCATCAAACGTACTGCTCGCAAGAAAGAACCACAACGAGCAAAGACAAATAATAACTAGGAATTACCGCAGTGGGGCAGAGTGGGAGTACTCAAAATACATGCATTAAGACATCGGATAACTGAAAATACACGCAAAATGCTGGCAATGTCACATCAAAGAACTTTGATTTTTAAAATGTTTCAGTTAGCCCTATATTACAGGTGGCCTTCACTTGATTACTTGTCAATCTCTTTTCTTTATATTCTGCTGTAAACTACCAAGTGTAAAATAAAGTTGTTGATGTTGTTGTTAGAAAAAAGTGGTCATCATTCATATAAACTGCACACTTTCAGTCAGAAAGAACAACTTAACACAAATCCTTTCGGTCTGTGTATGCACACATCAGCAAAATGCTAAAGAGAACATTTTGTGAAATAGTGGTTTCTGACTAGTCATTACCTAATGCTGATGTGTATCTGATGAACATTCTGTTGATCTTCGATGAGGATGAAGAAGTCATCTCCAACTGAGAATATCCCCATATGACGTCTTATGATGGGATCCATTCCACTGCTGCACTTGCTGGCTGCAACAACCTTAACCAGCAGATAAGGGAACAGAGCTGGAGGAAGAAATGACTGGAAGTCAAAAATAAGCTTCTTGTCTTTGGCACAAATTCCCTTCCATTTACAGCATTTCCTTTCCCACTTCTTCAAAAGAGACTTTTCTTTCAAGTGAAAAGGAATAATGTATTGCATTGCCAGGGGCTGATCTGAATCCGGATCTGGATCTGTTGGTTCTGTGGGGGCGTTCTGAGTGGAAGACTTGTCGACAGCTGATGTTGTGGCAGCTACAACTGGACATAACATCCCAACGGCTTCTAGAAGCATTAGTAGGTCATCTGTAGGTGTGTTAAATTCCTTCCAAGCATGGCTCAGAAGCTCTTTATCTGCCACGCCTGTTTCTACTAGTGTCTGCCACTGCCTCTGAAACCGACGGTCCACTTTATCATCTTGCGGGATATCATGGATGCAGGTCATTACATCAACAAGGTATTGCGGTTCCAGAACAACTTTGTCTTTCAAATGCGAGTGGTAAACTGATTGGCCTAGAAGAGCTCCTAAAACAAAAAAGGAAAACATTTCCTGTTGGTAACTCCAATTGCTCACAATTATTCCTATAACAAATTCACCGATTTTAAACACACAGGGCGATAGGTATTAATTAGATTTGCTATACCAGTAAATCAACTCAGATAAGAAAAAGTATCTACGAAAGAAGAAATCTCAAGCTCAAAGAATGAGATCATTTTCACATTTTTCATTTCTTTTGTCAAAAACAATCCGTTTAATCTGGAACATGAATTCAATGTCCGATTTTCCCAAATCTATACACCTCTAATTCTTTCTGTAGCTTCTTCCACCTCTTTTGGAAGAAAATGTTACAATCCCATAAAATTTCTACACCATCATCTTTTACCCCACAAACACCATTTATATGGACATATAAATGATATCAGATTACAACACACTGATGATGACGTACCTGGCAAGATAATCACTCCACTGTCGTGAAAAAACTGCAGCATGCTGTCAATATCATCATCACTGACCTCACCACATTTCTCTTTCACCATTTGCTGCACCTTGACTTTTGACTCGTAGAGACTCTTACTGGGAGACTGCTGAAGCTTGTAAATTTCTTCTTCAAAGTGCAACCACAATATTGGCAGTTTCTCATGAACATTCTGTGAACCTTCTCTTTTGATGGCAATCTTAAGTTCTCGAGCGCCCTCATCTTCACCAAGAGTGTTCTCCACAGTAAACAAGTAGGAGTCATCTTTGCTGTGGACAAGCTGGTTACCAAAGATCTCTCCAAATCGTGCACTTATTGCATTGTTTGCTTGTGCAATAACACTTGGGGTTACATTTGAGTTACCACGATGTGTTCCGACTAAAAATATCGGTGTGAACTGTGGTGTATGGACTTGAACGGAATTCAGCCAAAACTGAACCATTTCCAGTGTCCCTTCCATATCTTGTGAATACCTCAATAGGTTAAATACAACCACGAAGAAAGAATGCCTGTTTAAGAAGATATGATGCATCGGCTGGTACAGCGAATGACCTGCGAAGTCCCAGATGCTGATTTTGGTGTACTTTGTTCCTCCCTCTTCACTGGAAGTCCTTCTGAGGCTGCGTGATATCTTGTCAAATGGCACATCCCTTTGAAGGCAAGGTGAAGGCTTTTCTTTCTTTGAGGTCACGTGCATGATTACTTTATTGGCGTCCTCCATATCTCCACACTGATTCAATGAGAGAGCTTCTGGAACCTCAGCAGGGCTACTGGATTCACAGGCTAAGTAGCAAGATTTTACAAAAATATTTGAGTAAAATGTCTGGAACTGACAAAGATAATATAAATTCAATAAAGTTAAGTCAATAAAGTTAAGGAAAATTAAATTGTACATTCTTCCACTAATAGGGGTATTGAATGGAAAAATCCGAGACTTGCCGAGACGTGTATCTTAAAGTCTCAGCCCGTGACTCGAGCCTGAGACCTGCCTATTATAAGAGAATAATAGAGAACTTCATGCAAAAACTGAGACTTCAAGTCTCATTAAAAAAACTTTCGAAATTCCGAGACTGGAGCACATTTTCCCGAGACCTTTGGTTTTTGTAGCACCATTCACCACCCCTACTTATAATGCAGGTGCTTTCCATTTGTTGGGTCTCTGCGGCAACTGCAGGAACTGTTTCAGGCCAGACAGTTCACTAGTTCTGCCTGCCGATCAGGCCTGATAAATGGAAAGCACTCTGGCTTATAGACCACAAGTTATATAGGGTGATCCCTTTAGTGAAAGCAGTTTCATCAGCGACACCCTTGTTTAAATGAGGCCCTGTTAGGGGTAAATTTCGACAAGGAACATGGCCCTGAAATGGTGACACAGGAGCAACGAACTGGGGATAAACGACAGCTCATAAAATGAAATTCTGACAGGGATAGGACAATATTATGAAATTAATAATAAATAATTTAATAAATTCTAACTAATTAGTGCAAGTTAATGTTGTAAGCTACAGATGTAGGTAATACATGTATATGAAATGCATTTTAAAATATCGATGTAGATTTAATGCCGAGCGTACATGTAAGCAAGGCATCATATTCTAGACAAGATCGATAGGTCGGATTTCAGGATGATTATCCCCAGTCCAGCCGAATTATGCACGCAGTTACCAAGCTCATGTCAATCCTGCTCAACAATTTTGCATTCTAGGATCGGATGTGTGAATACACACGCGTAGAGGATAGTTTACGGCTTTCTTCGTCATAAAAAACGGTAAGTATAAAGCAGAAGTACCGGAGGCGAAACTGAATGAAAGTTTATTCGCTTCTGGAAGTATTCATCAGGGTGATTAATGTTTTAGCGACCTGTCTTATACAAGCGATTTCGTCCAGTTCAGCTGTGGAGTTCGGAGTCAGTATTGATAGAATCCTAACACATGGAGATCGTATGTACCTGAATGCTGTTGCAGATTGACAGATCCCCGATAGATAATTATTGTCAGTGAACCATCTTCCCGCTGTGGCTTGTTGGTCCATGGAAACAGAAGCGAATGAGTCGCCTGTTGCAGAATCGAACTTTTTTTGCCACGAGGAGAGCTCCAGCATGTCCACGTTTCGAGAGTTTTGTTGATAATATAAACATAGTCAAAAAAAAAAAGCTCGGCACTTCACTTGCCGTCGGTAACTGCTAGTTTATAGTATAAACAATTAACGGGCAACATTGAGTATTTGACAGTAGCCTGATTTTTTATTTTTTTATTTTCTTTGATTTGTAGTGAATTTCGTACATTGCAAAAATGCCCAAATAGTCGTGACACAGCCTCTTTAACACTGAAGGAAAAAGGTGGCACTACAGCATACCTTCCTCAGTTGTCAGCGGTCCATCGTCCAAGGGTAGGGATCCATTCCGACCAATCTCACCAATGGCATTACATGCTGAGCAGCTGAGGATCGTCAGCCTGCTGTCAATCAATTCAGCTAAAAGTAGAACCATTGCCACTTTTTAACCACTCATCAATTGTACAAAATGTTTAAGGACACAAATCCTACCTATCTTGGCTACCGCTTCAGCAAGGAGGCTGTTATCAGAAGTTCCATTCTTGCTTCCTGCATTATTATCCATTTCAATGTCTTCTACAATCATTTCTCTGGCGCACTGCTGTTGCACACGTAGATGATATAGATGGCGGGCGATCACAAACCCCAGGGCTGTGATAGATCCATGCTGTAACTCGAATGACTGGAACAAGAAATAATATGTTGATAATAAAGATATAAACTTTGATAAAATGGTTACAAATGGTCTAAAAACGTTCTCGATCTGTTGATCTTCAGTGTAAGATCCGATGAGGGTCGACAGAAGGAAAACGTTTTTTCTACCAGTTGTAACCATCACGTTAAGGTTTATATCTTTACAGTTTTATCATTAATCTATTCTTGAACTTCTTGGATTAATCTTTTCTTGAACTGAAGAAACCAAAACCTGAACAAGCAGAACTATCTTTTGAAACATAATTTTTTAAAAATGTTAATTTTGAAGAGAAAAACAGATCTAACAACTTCCATCTTGATCAAAATGTTCAATTCTACGCCCCACGTAACTCTGACTCACTTGTCTGGTCCAGACTTCACAGTTACCGAAGATTAACTCTGAGAAGATCTTCCATATGTACGAATGTAATACCAACCTTGCTACTAAGAGAGGAAGAGAATTCTGTGATCACTGCACTGAAAGATTTGACATCCATACTGCAGGTCACTATTCCAAGTAATCGGCCAGCAAACTCTCGCGTGTCCTCCCGGCTTGAAGATATGAAGATCTGAAAGAGAACATAACACAAGTTAAAATAACGATGTTATGATGGTACAATATATACAAACGTTTTCAATCAAATCGATGATCTTCAGATATATGCATGAAGATGATCCACGTGATCAAAAACGTTTACATATAAGCTTCAAAAACTTTGGCATTCGAATCTGCCAAATGATTACAAAATATTCCTGTTCCAGTACCTAGTCGAACCAGTTCTTTTCTATGGCTCAGAGTCCTGGACTCTAACACAAAGAACATAGAGAAGATTAGACGGGACATATACTAACCTCCTTCGCTGGGTGCAAAATATTCACTGGTATGTGCATGCAACGAAGGAGAGAATTTATGGAAACCTTCCACCTATATCAGACAGGTTAATGCGCCAATGCCTCCAGTTTGCCTGACATTGTTTGAGAGCAGAGAGTGAAGTCATCTCGTCTCTTCTGCAATGGACCAAAACCTCCCAATCTGTAACCGGAAAATGACATACAAATGTTGTCGAGGGAC
>JANVCH010073552.1:5589-16490 GCA_025505405.1 Epizoanthus rinbou | reverse complement strand
CGATCGGTTCATTTAGATAAACATAAAAGTTCATAGTTCAATATTTTCGTTGATTTGTTGCAGCTTTGCACGACCTCAAAGGCATGTCTAAGGTGGCGTTTGACTTTGCACTTCGAACTGAATCACTAAACAAAATGGCCGACAGATAAAGTAGTTCCCAGTCTCCTGACGCAGTTGGGAGACTTTTACCCAACTCGTTTATTTTTTACTGGCTCTTAATAATTGGAATATTACTCAACAGATTATCTTTTACTATGGTATTTTTTAGTTCAAACACTTTTGTCAATTAAAAAGTAAATGCTATTTGAATTTTATATGCGGTCGGACTTACACACAATCGACCTTTGCTGTGTTCATATGTGTTCATGAATTTATGAGCAATGTCCAGAAAGTGAAATTTACAAGTGAAAAGAGCAGTCAGGTGGAACTTGACTGTCGCGTTTGCCATCACAAAAGGTCGGTCTCGATCCTTGCCTTTTCTGTGGCAATAGGTTGTTGAGGGCTTCTTTAGTTTGATATTAAGATAGATGTTTGCAAAATCACCATCAACTATCTCTTGGTTTGTCCTGAAATATTCACCTTATGAATTTAAACGTTTTATGTAAGACGATTTCCAACACACGTGTTACCGTAATTTCCGGCGTATAACCCGCATGGCGTATAACCCACACCCACAGATTTTTGCCACTAGAAAAAACAAAGTTCAACGTATTACCCGCATCGGCGTATTACCCGCACCATAACACGTTTGACAAAATTCAAGTTCGTCCTCAGCACCCTGTCGTTGTCCACGAACGCCCTGTCATTTCTCGATTGCCTTCTCATTTTCTCAGCTGCTTTCAAGCTCTTTCTTCAAATTAAATAGACAAATGTTCTTGAAATTGCTCATTTCTTGTCTCACTGGCGCAAAACCTTGTAAATTTAACTCTTGAGTTGAGTGACTTTGATCGTCAATCTTGATGTGATGCGCCTGGAACATTTTATAGACGAGGATGCCTGGAACTAGTTTGATACATGTGACATGAAGGAATCAATATGGTGGACGTTGCATTACGCACATGAGAAACAGGAGACTTTTTGTACACAAGATCTTGTCTATTTTGACAAAACCAACAAGACAAAGCAGTACAGTGTACTCTACACCGAATCAAGAATATTTTCAAGGCTTTTAATGCCTTTCATACTGAATAAAGGCCGAAGAAACGAGAACGAGTTTTCGATTGTCAAGAACTCAAACGGTAGCGATTGTGACTAAATAATGTCAAAAATAATGTGTTTAGCATCGATTTAGCGCGTATGTATATGTATATCAATGGGACTTAGTGTTGTTAGCATTTATTGGGTTTTACGTTAATTTCAGAAAATTCAAAATTATCATTCCAGTAAACAGAATTCATGTATTACCCGCACCAGTATCAATTTTCGACAAAATCAACGTATTACCCGCGGGTTATACGCCGGAAATTACGGTATTTCCTCTACTTAGCCCCCAGACTCTAATAATTATCTTATCTAATGGTGACTCCCCTTAGGGTCTTTTCAGCACCATGGTATAAATTGATAAATCATAGTAAATGGAAATGTTTCTATTCGAATTAATAGGCTTTTGAAATGCAAAATAAATAGAAACTGTCTGGGGACTATATACACTTTAAACTCTGTTACTCTTGAAACGCTTTATTGCAGATGGGTGACGAATGTTTCAAGTGTGGTAGGATGGGCCACTGGGCAAAGGATTGCAATGAACCAAGAGGTGGGAAATCAACAGTAGCAAATCAGTTAGTTGGCTTGGGCTGCGGCATGCAGCTTGTACATGGGAGGGCATAGGGACAGACTTGGCAGATCCATGGACACTTCAGTGACTCTGCATTTGCCTCTCTGGGTATAGTGAGCCTCGCCAGGGACTTGAAGTCCTAGAAGCATCTGGCCAGGTGTAAAGTCAGTTGATGATTAATTCAGTCTGAATAGTTCTCACTTGAGTGTTCAGAATCAGTGGTGTGACTGTTCAAACCTATACCATGTGGGATAGACCAGACAAGAGGCTTTTATATACTTAAGAAAATTGCATTTGAGTGACAGTCCAGTGTCATTATTTATGATACAAGTTGATAGACAGTGTGATGTAAGAACCCAAGAGCCTAGGTAATCCACAGAATTGTATTGTCTGACAAATATTTATCAAAATATTCTTCTCAGCTGCTGCAGCAACTGTTAAAGTGACAGTAGCTCTGTTGGTGACAGCGACTCATAGCCAGGAAGTCCATATGCCATCAACACCTTCTTTCCATTCACTGAATACTCTTCTAGTGAAGCTTTTAATTAGCAAGAAATTATTCTGTTGGTGACAGCGACTCATAGCCAGGAAGTCCATATGCCATCATCGCGTTCTTTCCAGTCATTGAATACTCTTCTAGTGAAGCTTTTGACTAGCAAGAAATTATTCAATTGGTGACAGCGACTTGTAGCCCCAGGGGTCCACATGCTATTGACACATTCTTTCCAGTCACAAAGTCCCTCATAGTGAAGCTTTTACCTATAATTAGCAAGCTTATTCTAATGGTGACGGCAACTTGTAACCAGGGGGTCCTTATACCATCAGCACACTCGTTATTCCAATGGTGACAGCAACTTGTAGCCAGGGGGTCCTTATACCATCAGCACGTTTGTTATTCCAATCATGACAGCGACTTGTAGCCAGGGGGTCCTTATACCATCAACACATTCGTTATTCCAATGGTGGCAGCGACTTGTAGCCAGGGGGTCCACATGCCATCAGTACCTTCTTTACACTTCCTGTGAGGCAATTAAGTAACAAGAGGTTATTGCAGCTGTGACAGCGACTCGTAGTGACAGGTCCTTATATATCTTCAGTGCAATATGCCAATTACTGAATACTGTTCTGGCATGGCTTTTAATTAGCAAGATGCGAGTGTTCATACATAGAATAATGTAGAACATACATATGTACATGTAATAGTCTACAAGTGCACATGTAAACACTGCGAGTCTACAATCCACCCATACACAGCAGTGGCGTGTACATATATGAACATGTCTTCAAAAGAAGCTAGAACTGCCTGAGTTTGTCTAGTGTCCCATCTGCTTGTAAACCAGAGTTCAACAGACATGTCGACGGATACCATGAGACCATTTCGGCAGATAGTGGAGACCATTTTGACAGACTTTTGAGACTATTTTGAAGACATACAAGACCATTTAATGGATAGGAAAGACCATTTGAAAGACGTGCTAGACCATTTTGAAAGATATGTAAGAAAATTTTGGCAAACATTTCAGACCATTCGACAGATGTTCCAGACCGTTCAGCAAACATTTCAGACCATTTGACCGACGTTCCAGACTGTTCAGCAGACATTTCAGACCATTTGACGGACATTCCAGACTGTTCAGCAGACATTTCATACCTTTTTGACGGACATTCCAGACCGTTCAGCAAACATTCCAGACCATTCGGTAGACATTCCATACCTTTTTGACGGACATTCCAGACCATTCGGCAAACATTCCAGATCATTTGGCAGACATACCAGACTGTTCAGCAGATGCTGTAGACTGTTTGGCAGACGTTCCAGACTGTTCGGCAAACATTCCAGACCATTCGGCAGACATTCCAGACTGTTCGGCAGACATTCCAGACTGTTCGGCAGACATTCCAGACTGTTCGGCAGACATTCCAGACTATTCGGCAGACATTCCAGACTATTCGGCAGACATTCCAGACTTTTCGGCAGACATTCCAGACTGTTCGGCAGACATTCCAGACTGTTCGGCAGACATTCCAGACTGTTCAGCAGATATTGTAGACTGTTCGGTAGACATTCCATAATCTTTTGACAGACATTCCAGACCATTCGGCAGATGTTCCAGACTGTTCGGCAGACATTCCAAACCATTCAACAGACATTCCAGACCATTTTGATTGACATGCAAGGCCTTTTGACACACATTCCATCTGGACCATTTCAAAAAACATCCAAGACCATTGTGAAGGATATTCAAGTCAATTTTTGAAAAACGCTTTCAGATAAATCACCAGAGACCAGAATGTTGATTTCTTGACATATTTAAATACAATTGAGGCAATTGACGCATACCTTGAAAGCCTTGGCAACAGTTAAGAGCCCCTCTTGTGAACCAAGCACCATAACGTTTAGATGTGCTGTGACCTAAGATGAGCTGTTTTAGAGACATGTGAAAGTAGAGGCCAAACAGCTCTTCTTTTTTACCTTAAATGTTTGATAACTATAAAGACTAAAAAAAGAAGATAGATTGAATGACATATGAAATAGAGTCATGCATCTGTGCAATGCCCAGAAGCCAAAACTTTGTGGCTACTAATAGCATGTGAGTTCAGAGACAAAAACCAGAGAGTTTGACTGAAGTCTTGTAAACAAGAGTTGGAAGAATATGCTTATATTCCAGATACTTTGAAAACATGCGACACAGTCTTCTAAGAAGTCAGAGGCCCCGAGCTTTTCCTCTAAAAAGAGACTAGAATCCAGAAAGTTTCAACGACTTAAAGCCTGTATTGAACCTAAGATTGTGACAAAGAACTTAATATCAGGAAGTTTGAAACACATAAAAGACAAAAATCTGACATGTCACTGGAAACTGCAGAAGGTTTAGTAACTTAAGGTCATAAAGAATAGAGCGAGAGCTTTGAAAACGTGCAAGACAGATCACAAGGAAGCCAGAAGCCTAAAGATTATCTTCTGAAATCATTAGATATGAGACTAAAAGCCAGAATGTTTGGACATTCAGTAAACCAGTAATGTAAATGTAAATGACAGTGTTTAAACACATACATGGGACAGTTGGAACATCTCCTGAAAGCCCAGCATCCAAATTTCATCATCATAGACCATAACTGTTTAGTGACTACATTGTATAAACTTCGGATAGTTTGAAAGTCTTAAAATCAAAAGTTCAAATGCCAGTTTGAAAACAGACAAGAAAAATGTGTAACACAGAATGTTCAAAGCCAAAAAGCCCAGATGTTTGATCAGAAGCATTAAAGCCCCGTTGTAGAGTACCAATAAACCAAACGTTGATAACCAGAGAGCCTTGATGATTGAAGCATAAATGTCCAAACACAAAGTCTAACTCTTCAAAGAGCTACATCTGCCATAGACATGCAAAAAAGCCCAACATCGGGGACTAAAAAGCATGGCAAATTGTGGGAGATAAAGCCCAAGAGTCAGTACAGAGGTAGTGAGCTCAATAATTTTGCTATATAAACTTAATTTATTTCTCTTTCTTCAGTCTGTAATCACCATTAATTATATTTAACAATCTATTTTCAATCTCTCTGCTTTCCTTATTCCAAAGTTTCTGACCTAATATAGTTCAGTGTATAAAATAGATCTCTTCCCAAAATGTCTTTCAGTGGCCTGCTTTGAAGCTGGGGAAATGTTTTGGGATTGGAATATTGCAGGACATTTCAGGTCCTCTGCAGTGTTTGTGTTGTTTTCTTAAATCCCTCGACCTGTACCCTGATTTTTCATTCTTAACATAGCCATGTAAGTTTTATAGGATATTTTAAACTCTTCAAGTTCAAGAGATCTGAAATAAGTAACATGTACTTTTACTTTTCTTTATCTCTGTCTGTGTTCAATTTATTAAATTATTATTCTTGGAAAGTCTTACTAGCACTTAGTAATATGTTTTATAATTTACAAATGTTCCAAGTCACTCCTTATTCAGTGGTAGCCAAAAACATATTTCTGATTTTTAATATAAAACTAGCAAGTTCAATAGTTTTTATTTCTTACTATATTGCTCCACTAAAGAAGTTACTTTTCTAATCTTATTACAAATGCTGTATATTGTATTTTAATAACCTTCAGTCTGCCCTCTTTGCACACACACTGGCTTGCTATGACAATTATCTGTGACCTCCGTTAACTTGTGATTAACTTTCCTATCAGAAGGTGGAGGTGGGCGCGGAGGCGCAGGTGGTTACAGTGGAGGTCGCGACAGGGGGGACAGGTTTGGTGGGTAAGTAATAGTGCAAACTAATTTGTAGTAATAGATAAGGAACAAAGGCAGTACTGCCATGTACAACAACTCTTCAAATTGTCTTTCTTCCACCTAAGGAATAGTCCACACTTTTGTCACCTCCAAACTAGACTACTCTAAGTCTTTATTGTATGTTCTGCCAATGCCCCTTATTCAAAAGTTACAGTCACTCCAAAACTGTGCTGCTCGAGTTGTTGTGCTCTCCCAGAAATATGACCACATTACATTATTATGTCTGACCATGTTGATGGTAAAATTTATTTTTTTTAAGGTCCTTTGGGCGGTCCCAGTTGTATTCCCGTGACCGTTCCAGGTCACCTCCACCACGGAGGTACCCAAGCCCTAGGCGTCGCCGCTCCATCAGTCCCCGCATGAGCAGGTCCTACCGCAGTAGGAGCAGAGAAAGATTTGGTGGATACCGCTGAAGAAACTTTGGATGGACGCCATGCATGCACCATGGCAGTAGTTTCATGTGTGTTTAGCTTTTACCAGGACTGTAATCATTTTTATAATGCACCTAGAAGCACCGTTTCAGTTTTCATAGTAAGAAGTTTGAAGATAATTACAATTTGTCTCTCAGTATATTAAATTGTGTTGCTAATTAACTTGTAGTTTTCATTGACCCTTCATTAACTCAAAACCACAACTGTCATGCACCTAATCCAATTATGGCCGCCACTGCATGTAGTTTAGGTTCAGTCAGTCGTCTGTCACACCAGTAAGCTAAAGTCACTTGCTTTTCATTGTGGGGTTGTTGAGATTGCAACATCTGTGCAAACGAAAATCAAAAACACTGAAATTTCGCAGGAAAACACTCCATTCCTTGACTGACTAACCTTGATTTCATGTAACTTTGGCTGGTCTCTCTGAGATGACTGAGATGGCGGCCATGTTAGGATTCAGTGTATGAGGACTACTAAATTGTCTAGCACAACGATTAATTGAGCACCTGGTCTAGAACATTTAGCATTCAAGTTTCTTATTTATTTTCTGGGAAGTAAATCGGAAAGATATCCCCAACAGCTGCAACAAGCATGATTACTGCACCAAGGTTGGGTGACAGGGGGATAAGAATTGGATGCCAGTTTGTTTTCAGTTTTAACTGTTAAAGAGTATATTAATTTGAAAAAGTAGACGTTTTAGGTATTATAGAGTAACCAGTTAACTTTTTTCGTGTTACTGTAAAAAAGACTTCTCGTTTAAATCAGTTCTCCATATTGGTAAGAACTCTCCTGTACTCATTCTTGGAGATCCAAGGTATCAGGGCTTCCTTTTTTCTTCCCCCCTTCCCCCCCCCCCTACTTGACACCTTGGGTCTAGTCCTTGCCTCTTGCCTCCCCTGTTCCTAACAGCCTGGGTTTTGAACTGTTGTTCAAGAAAACGTTCTTGAAACACATCGTGTATCAGTCTACATGTACTTGTCACTCTGGGCCCAGTTGTTTGAAAGTGGGTTAACTTGAAAGGAGGGTTAGGCCAAATTTCAAATGAGATTTCTTTATCTACAAACGTAATCCAGTGCCTATAAAGTATTATCGAAACATCCCTCAGAAACCTGTTACGTAGACCCGACATGGCAGCCCAAATCAGTGTATAAGGCAGTAAACCCATTTGTGGGCTAAGTTTTAACACTTTCAAGTAACTGAGCCCATGAAGGCTCTCTGGAGATTTCTATATGCCGTGGTGTAGGCCATTAATCACAGTCATATTATTACTGCTTTCCACTTATATTGTTATCTGTTAAGAGTAGATTTGTCAGCAGTACCGATAATAATTGTAAAGATAAGCTATTAAAAGTGTTTAATATGCTTGACGATTATTGTGTAATACCAACAGCGGTAGCTATGTTAGACACCAGGTGGCCAACCATGCCTGATATCCGAGTCGAGGTGGTAGTATTGTCGAGAAAATGTGGTCAGAAGTCTCCTGCTTTACATTGTCAGATATTTCGCAGCGGCCCACTGTTTGCGGGCAGAATGAAAGAAATTGTTATACTCAATTACATTTTGACGTTTTGGGGGCCCAAAACCATCACATAAACGAGAATGAAACAAAAACGTTTGCCTATTTTTGCACTTCGACAGTCGCAGGCCCGCCATCTTGTATTATGACGTGAGTTCCCGTTCAGGCAACAGATGGTCAACAATCAAAACAAGAAATGGCTTTTTACGAAAGCCAAAAGCGACCGCTTTGTTGAACCTATAATTTTCTGTTGGCTCTTATTATAATAATTACAGAATGTAAATAAGTATATTTCTATCATGTATTAAAGATCTGGTGAGAATTTTTAGTTTCATCAGTCACATGTCGGCACGGGATGCTTGAATATACAGGTTTATAGTACGATTTTTGTTTGCGACTCTAAAACGGGTTGCATACACAGACGCGTATCGTTGTCGCTCATTGGTAAAAACGGGACAGGCTTTCCCGCCAAAGGAACTAAATCACAGAAATTATCGAACCTATGTTGTTTATGATATCAGTAGTTTTTGTTTGGCTAGCATTTTAGCAACACAAAATATTTTTGGCACGAAGCCCAGCACGTAAGGCAAACACGTTCAGTCAAAACATGTTAAATTGTTTCTAAGCAAAGATGGAGTATTTGTTTAAATAGAGCAGTTATACACTTTGCTTTTCACTCTGATTAGGAAATCTTTGCTTTAACTGATTTCCAAATGCAAGGACATTGTAAGTTGTTTAGTTGACTATTCGCCCAAAACATGTCATTACATTCCCCGGCCTGAACGTAAACACAAAAACTAGATCACGCAATATTTACAATCTTTTGAACACTTCAGGTTTACGCTAAGCTGCTAGCTGCAGTCTAAATATTTATTTGAATCGAGTAGTATTTTTTTCTTATTATAGCTGAGAATATTGAACTTTCTTGATAACCAGGGCGGCGGCAGGAAGTCTGAAGGCCGATCGCGAGTTAGCTTTCCCTAACTTGTTCGATCGATTTTTAAATCGATTAAAATTACTGATCAGCGCTATAATTTGCAAACATGCGCAAAGGAAAGTGATAGTTGGGTAACAGTATGTATGTCAATTGAGGCCATTGTTAAATTTGTGAAGAATAGGCTCAGCTTTTGTCAGCGGAAACAGCGTGCATGTTTTGTGGAACCAATATACGTAAAAATGTATGCATTAATATAAAAGTGTGTGTAAGATTGATAGTTGCTCGTGCATATTTACTTATGCAATGTGCCTTAATATTGTGAGGAAAGCAGAAAAGTGTCATACGTCGCTTCCACGTTGTCGCTTCCACTGATGTTGTCGCTTCCACGGTGTTGCTTCCATTGATGTTGTCGCTTTCACGTTGTCGCTTCCTTGATGTTGCCGCTTCCACGTTGTCGCTTACACATTGTCGCTTCCATTGATGTTGTCGCTTCCATGTTGTAGCTTCCACGTTGTCGCTTCCACGTTGTTACTTCTATGTTGTCGCTTCCACGTTGTTACTTCTATGTTGTCGCTTCCACGTTGTCACTTCCATTGATGTTGTCGCTTCCACGTTGTCGCTTCCATTGATGTTGTCGCTTCCACGTTGTCACTTCCATTGATGTTGTCGCTTCCACATTGTTGCTTCCATTGATGTTGTCGCTTCCATGTTGTCACTTCCACGTTGTCGCTTCCATTGATGTTGTTTCTTCCGTTGATGTTGTTGCTTCCATTACTTCCATTGATGTTGTCGCTTCCCCATTGTCGCTTTCATTGATGTTGTCGCTTCCACGTTGTTGCTTCCACTGATGTTGTCGCTTCCATGTTGTCACTTCCACGTTGGGGAGAGAGTCCATATTCGGTAGCTCATTCAGTCCGGAGGGGGAGGGGTCCGTATTCGCTAGCTGATTCAGTCAGGAGGGGAGAGGGGGTTTGTATTCACGGTAACATCGGTAATACTTTATTACTGATTCACACAACAAGATTGCAAGCTTCTTTCCCGAAATCGAAGATGTTTTTACACACAAAAGAAGATCGGACTTGGTCAATAAATTGTTCTCCGTTCAGCGTCAAAGCTGCATTATCCAGTTCGTAGTATTTGAAATCCTTTTGAGAAGCGCAATATCCCGCCCCGATGAGTGGTACATCACACTAAAACGCAAAGACAAAAAGAGCAGAAGTTTGGTAGCAGTCGCATCTCAATTATGTTATTGTGTTGTTGGGAGTAAATTTTTCAAAGTTTCAAAGTTTCAAAGCTGGTTGTTTTGAAGTAACGTTTGACCTTAACCTCTCCAGATGGTTGACCTGTTGCTGTTACTTGGACTTTGACACAATCGCTGGAGCAGACAAGTTTGGGAACATATTTATCGTAAGTACAAACAAAGCCCGCGTTCGTTTGAACCAGTGCACAAGGGATGGGTATTGTCGAATGTGCAGCTTGATATGTTTGTAACGAGCGCCAATACTCGAGGTCATCAATGGAGGCCTACCAGAATGTTCTGCATCGGCGAGTGGGCTGTATCACCTGATAGTTGATGGTTCGCCATAAGGATGGGCAGTTATAGTGCTAGCCACCGCTTGGCTTCGACAAGAATCAGCGACCAAACATTGGCTAAGAAACCTTCCACCGTATCAATGTTGGTGTTAGTGTTAGGGCTAGGGATAGGGATAGGGATATACCACATCAATGTTAGGGTTAGAGTTATGGGTATATACCATGTCAATGTTAGGGTTAAGGCTAGTGTATAGGCACATTAAGGTTAGGGTTAGTGTTAGAGATAGATAGATAGAAAGATAGATAGATATATAGATATTTTATTAAAACATTAGATAAGTTGAAGGCTGAAAGTAACGAAAATCAACAAGGAAATGCAAATGAGACACTCAGAACGGCCGTAACGAAAGTAACGAAAATTACGAAAATCAAC
>JANVCH010073441.1:0-16534 GCA_025505405.1 Epizoanthus rinbou | reverse complement strand
GGGGGGGCATTACAGTGAGATCCAGACTTCAAAAGGTTAAATGCCGTTTTCACAATAAGAAACTCATAGAGGCACGTACTATGTCCACGTTTTGTTGGCGACTCTAAACTATAAGATGTGGCCTTAATTACGGTAGGGCGCAAGACGCAGAAGTAACATTTCGGATGGGTATTTTTAGCGTATGTGGTCAAGATTTTTCCACCATGTGGTTTGGCAAAGCTAGTTCTGTCAATGTGACTGAGGCCTCAAAGTGAGAAATTATAGCACGAGGGCAGAGAAATAAGATATGACGCTTGCTAAGGTGTTAATTATGCAAGAAACATAACGCTCTAGATATCCAGCTATGATCTAGTCCTTGGGGTCCCTATTTTATTAACCCTTTGGTGACGGGCCCTTTAAAAATAGGTCTCAGAAGACCTATGACGTATTTTTTGATTTTGATTTATTTATTTAATACAATATTTAAACAGGGACATATATTTAGTAGAGCTAGTTTAAAAGAGCCCTGTGAAAAAATAAAATTAAACAAAAAACGTATTGCCGTTACCCTGGCAACACATCGCGTGCATTCACCTCAAATTTTGACTGACATTATTTGTTAGTAACATCCAATCAGTTTTCAGTAGTTTTCTAGCCCTCAACGATGATCTGCTATCTGAAATTTGCCGTGATATAAAACTTTATTCATGCCGCGTGCACAATTACAAAGATTCAATATGGCGTTGCGAGGTCAATGGTTTTCAGCTGAAGAAGTAGCTGCTTTGTGTGCTTAGAGTGGCGATGAAGCTGGCAGTGACATTGATAGTTCAACAGGAGGGATATCCAGTGGAGAAGAATTCGAATTGGACGAAGATCTGCTGCAAGAAAGTGATTCTGAGACTGAATCAAGGTGAGAGTTGGTTGCGTGTGTTATGAAGCATGTCGCGTGACTGAATTGAATCTGCGTGGTGAAATATCAATACTTTTAGTTACCTTCACTTTGAACCAAATAATAAACACACTTTGATTTAGATGTGCCTTAGTAATAGTTTTAGTTGATAAGCTGTATAAAAAACACCAAATAAATTGAGAATTGCTTCGTGAACTGATCATGAAAGCCATGTTTGTTTGATCTTCCCGGTTTGAATATATGTTTTCTGTTTCGCGGCAATTCTTTCATGCATGATTTCATCTCGGATATGGACGCTCAAGTTTTTCAAAGTTCTTTGCAAACAGCATCTAGGCTGCTGATTTATTCGTTTCAAAGTTTATCCAGGCTGATCTTTTTTTCATTTGCCTTTTGAACAGTGAATATGAATTGCTGACTGATCATAACACTCATAACAACGCTTCATTGAATAAAGTTATAAACAAACAAAATGCGATCAACTTTCATTTCGTGATAAAATCGTGAGAGATTTATTGTGTATTTTATGACATTTGCAACACGCGGTAATTGTACACTGGATAGTAAAAAATATTTATTATCAAAGATTTCGGCCTTTTGCCTTTGTTCATTTGAATGTTTAGCTTTACAAAAATTTTCACTGCCTTTACTTGGTGGCTCTAGTCTGAAATTGCACTGTTTTGTTTGTAGTCATAGTGATATAATTGTTCTGAGAAGAGAATTCTATTATAATAATCGCTGAAACAAAATGATGTGTGCGATGTGGTTTTCACGAATAATATGTAATGGTCACAACTTATGTACATTATGGTACATTTTGCTTCTGTCCCTTTGAGTTGGAAATACAAACATTTCTGTAACTTTTGAAAAACTAAATCCTGTCTTTAGATAGGTGAAGGACTAGTTTACAATTATTTTTTGTGAAATTTAGAAAGAATAACTTTACATTTCAAGGGACCAAAGCACTGCAAGTGTGACTGCAGATATGCAACCAGAGGGAGAGTCCTCAGGAACTGATGCTGGAGAACATCAAGATCAAGACTCAGCCCAAGCAACACAGTCTCGGAGGCCAAGAGATCGACAACGGGTGCGTAGAGGGGTTATGAGAGGAAGACGTGGCAACCGGGGTGTCAATAGAAGACAAAGGGGACGAGGGAACCGTCCAGCTAGTCGTGGCTGTGCTGCCGATTCACTCAACAGCTATCATGACCTCGATACCCCCAATCAGCTGCCAGACTTCACTCCAAGTCGTGCACCTGGTTTGCACCTTGAACGACAAGTACTGAGGAACACAATGACAAGGGCAATAGATTTCTTCAAATTATTTTTCACAATTGAAATAGTCCAAGAGATCTGCAAACACACAGACAGCTACGGTTGGGGTGTTATTCAGAAGAAGCAGTACTATGGAGACAAGCATGGTGCATGGAAAGAAACTACGGTGGACGACATAGAGAAACTTATTGCAATTGTCCTTTATTTTGGCCTGGTGAATGTCAGTTCCTACCAAAACACTGTACCATGGTCTGTGGGCACGGAGCATTATGTCAAGAGACCGCTTCAAAGCACTCATGGCCACCCTTCATGTTGTTGATCCAGCAGAAGAAAATCGAAGAGGTTTCCCAGCTTCAATGAAAAATGGCAAGGAGTGGGCCAAAAAGGAAGAAAGAGGGGCCATGAGGTGGGCAAGAGAAGGGGCTTGCCTTGCTCTTCAATGGAAAGACAACAGACAAGTCACCATGCTGACAACGATAGACTCTGCCAATGAATATGTTATGGTTGACAGAAAGGTGAAAGTTGAGAATAAGTGGCGGACTGTCAAGCTGAAGCAACCCGAAGCCATACATAAATACAACCAGTTCATGAATGGGGTTGATCGATCAGACCAGATTCTCGCCAAGAACAACACCCTCCGCAAATGCATTCGCTGGTGGAAAACAATGTTCTTTCACATGGTTGATATTGCTGTTGTCAACAGCTTCATTCTCTTCCAGTTACATCGCAAGGAAAATCCTGATGTTGACGAGCTGAAACGCCCACAAAAGTATTCCACTCTGGAGTTTAGAGAGGAGCTTGTACGACAGCTGGCTGGGTTGGATTAATTTGGAGCACCACCAGTTTGGTCAAGTTTGGAAACCAGCAGTGCCTAACACTGATCACATGGATTTTGAAACAGAAGACTTGCCTATGTTTGTGGATCAGCTGGGCAAGAAACACTGCCTTGTGTGTTATGCAAAGGATAAGGTTCAACTCCGAGTACAGTCTTATTGCAGTAGACCCCAATGCCAGGCTTTCCTGCACTGTATTCCAAGCAAAAACTGTTTCAAGATTTGGCACAGCAAAGAATTTCAGGACAAAAAGAAATAAGTTAGCATTTGCATATGCGCATGAGATGTATTCATTGTAATTTCTCCAATTATCGAAAGACTTGCATAACTTAGCATACATTATGTAATTAATTGCAATGATAACAGTAATTTTTCATAAAAGCAAACGATCAAGCATTGAAGTAAAGTCAGGTATTGCATCATGTATCTAGCTCAAGTATTCGATCTCTGGTGGACCACTGAACTTTTTTCATTTGGCATATTGTGACATAGTGCTAATAATGTATCGGCGAGGTCTGTGTATTGTAAATATCATAACTTTTCAAATATTGCCATGATTTCATCTAAATTTTCAGGAAATACTACTGACATAATTTGCTAACACTTTTATTTTTACAGTTTACAAGATATATAAAGCCACAGAAGTTTTTGGGATTTTTCTAAAAAAGCACCTTTTTTCCATCAAAATTGACAAATAAATTTGCATATATTATAATAATTATTGCCTTTGTTGCCAAGTTTGTACCAGAAAAATAAAGTTCATTTATCGACAATAAAAACAAGGGGTAGTATTGTGTGTTAGCTCAAGTACATTTGCCTCAGTGATTTTTTAAATATAAATGGTTAAAAATAGCTGTTTTACCGTCAGTCACCAAAGGGTTAACGTGAGTCGAGGTTATCCGATACAAGAACGTCGAGCAAAAGAGCTTCATCGAGCTGCCGCGGTGCCTGAAGGACCCTGTGGTTTAAATGAAGTAAACTCTTTCAAAACTATTTGAATCGTGACTGTCCTGCGGATGCGCCCCTCTACCAGATTGTTGTTCATTCCCACGTTCACCTAGGCCAGGTAATTTATGCAGGCCAAGATGCTCCGCACACACTGACCTTGTATCTCACCAATCAGCACTACGACGTCATTACCAAACCCGCTGGATTCTTTGTACCAATTACTACTGTCCTCATTGCCACAAAGGATTTGATCAAATTAAGAATCATAAATGTTTTCCCAAATGCCACAGGTGTTTTAGCCACGAGTGTAATGCCAAGAAGTTGAAAGCGGAAGGAGAGTCCTTTTTTTCCTGTTCCGCATCTCATCGTGAATTTTATAACGGAGCATGTTTCCAACGACACGCGACACCTAACAAAGGAGGTCGAATGGTATGTGAAGAGGTGTACGTATGTTCAAAATGCAGAATGAACATTAACAGAAGGCGTTGGAATAAGGACGAGAAACTTGTTTGCGGAAATAAAAAGTGCTATTCGTGCAAACAGTTAGTACCCTACAGCCATTTATGTTACATTCAACCCCTTGAGGAAGAGAAAAAACGGAAAAAGCGTGGAAAGAAGCGAAAGATTGACGATGAGGACGGTGAAGAAGAAAAAGAAGAAGAAGAAGAAGAACAAGAAGAACAAGAAGAAGAAGAACAAGAACAAGAAGAAGAACAAGAACAAGAACAAGAAGAGGCAGACAAACAAGTCGAGTATTTATATTTTGACTTTGAATGTATGCAGTACACGCGTAAACACGAACCTAACCTAGTATAGTGTGTCAGAATGACGAAGGAGAGGAAGTCGTGTTTGAAGGGAAACGTGCCGTGACGATTTTTGCTCGTGGCTATTTGACCATTTGTATTGCCAACAACTTACAAGGCTATGACGGGTACTTCATTCTACACTATATATATTGCAGATCACGGCATCGAGTGCTCACCTATCATGCGGGGTTAGGACGGTTATGACTGATCCGACCATCAAGTTTACCGATAGCCTCAACTACTTGACCATGCCTTTAAGTAAAATGCCTAGCACGTTTGGACTAACCGAACTGAAAAAAGGATACCTCCCCCATTTTTCAATCGGCCAGAGAATCAGTCGTACGTGGGCCCTATACCTGCAGTACATTACTATGGTCCTGACGGAATGAAAGCGAAAGAAAGGATCAAATTTCTCCAGTGGCATACCAGACAGGTGAACGATCAAGTGGAATTTAACTTTGCCGAAGAGCTTCTAGCCTACTGCCGATCCGACGTCGACATATTGCGTCCGAGTTGTTTACTGTTCCAGACATTATTTAAAGAACATTGTGGCCTAGATCCGTTTCGCCACGCCATCACGATCGCCGCGGCATGCAACTGCGTCTTTCGCACCACCTTTCTAAAGCCTAACACTATAGGTCTGATACAGGCGGATATCGACCGGAAATCATTCAATCGTTCGTGGCAGAACAGTGTCTACATTACGTGGAACGAAAACAACATATTCAACTTTCTCATAGACGTAGTGATGGCGAGAGGTTAATCGAGGGATTTCGCGTCGACGGATAAAATGCACCCTCCAGTGCCGTGTACGAGTTCAGCGGATGCTTCTATCACGGCTGTCCGACGTGCTACAAAGATCCTGAAAGCGTGAACAAGGTTAACCGGCGTACGATGGGGACCTTGAGAGAGCAGACTCAGAAACGGAAAAAGAAACTGGAAGAGAGCGGCTACAGTATGTCGTGGTCGAGATGTGGGAGTGCGCGTTTAAAAAGCTGCTTGCAGAAGATGAGGAGGCCCAGACCATCGTTGCTGCGTTGGATTTAGCAACACCCCTCGAATTCCGAGAGGCTTTCTTTGGAGGGCGAACAAATGCTGTGCGTCTGTACATGAAGGTCGGCCCGAACGAACAAATTAAGTACGTGGACTTCACGTCCCTCTATCCGTGGACCAACAAGTATGGCGAGTACCCTTTGGGGCATCCTGAATTTATTACGAGCAATTTTTCCCGACTGTCAGATTACTTTGGCCTGGTCAAGTGTACCGTGTTACCTCCACGTGGTTTATTTCACCCGGTTCTTCCTTATCGATGCAATGGCAAGCTCATGTTCCTCTGTGTCGAATCTGTGCCGAAGAGTTGAATCAAGAGCAGTGTGAGCATGACGAGCGAGAACGATGTCTGACTGGTACCTGGACCACGCCAGAAGTACTCAAGGCTCAAGAGAAGAGCTATCGCATCGTGACGTTACACGAAGTGTGGCACTTTCCCCGACGCTCCAACCAACTTTTTAGCGGCTACGTCAATGCCTTCCTTAAACTCACGCAACAGGCGTCCGACTGACCGGCATGGCTGCGCACCGAAGCCGAAAAAGACCGATACATTCGACAGTATGAGGAGAATGAAGGGATCAAGCTCGATCCCACCCAAGTGAAACGTAACGAGGGGTTACGCTGCGTGGCCAAACTCATGCTCAATTCATTCTGGGTTAAATTTGCACAACATTCTAATCTCCCCAAGACGCAGTACTACTACGCCCCCGACACGCTGTACGAGTTGCTGCTGGACGAGACGCAAGAGGTAACACAGCTCTATTTTGTCAATGACGACATGACGTCCCGTTCGATAACACAAACATTTTCGTTGCCATTTTCACCACATCCTATGCTCGCCTCAAACTCTACACGCTGTTAGAACCCTTGGGAGAGCGAGTGTGTTACTTCGACACCGACAGCGTGGTGTACACCGTCAAACCGGGCGAGTGGGAACCCCCACTCGGCGACTACCTTGGTGAGCTGACGGACGAGCTAGATGATGGCGAACACATCACCATTTTTGTTTCTGCCGGAGCCTAAGAATTACGCCTACGAGACCAACACGGGAAAACAGTGTTGCAAGGTGCGTGGATTCACGCTTAACTACCGTAATGCCCAGATCCTCAACTTTCAATCCATGTGCAACGTGGTTTGCCTCCGTCCGCAGGAGAAACTAACGGTACATGATCCGTGTAAGATCGTACGAAACGTGAAAACCAAAACAATTATTTCCAAACCTCAAGATAAAGTCTACAGATTGGTGTTTGACAAGCGAACACGTAAGCCCGGAACGTATCTCACATACCCTTATGGTTATTGAAGGAGTCGAGGTAAAAAAAATTGTATAAGGGAGTAAGCAACGAAACAAACTCTCAGATGGACTCGAACACGTATCACGTATGGGTGTGTGTTGCTTTGGAGGTGGAAGTCTAGACACCCCACTCATATTTCGTCGCATGAGTGTACTCTTTTCCTGTTGCGCAAGTCAAATTTTCGTGTTAGAAAATGGTGCCCAAGAGCCAACAAAAGAAGAAGAAGAAGACGAAGAGGAAAAAGACGACGACCGCAAAAAGACAAAGGATAGAAAAGACGGTGCGTCGACAGGGAGACATTCTCGAAAAACTCTATTATGCTCCAGACTCTGTTGCTGCTTTTGGAGGCGTGGAAAAACTAGTCAGTGTGGCCAAAGCAAAAGGGGTTTCACGAAAAAACGTAAAAGATTGGATTTTGAAGCATTTGACCTAATTACGCTCCACAAATCAGCCAGACGCCGATTTAGACGAAACCGGGTTATCGTAAATGGAAAAGACAAGCAATGGCAAGCGGATCTGGTGGATATGCAGCAATTTACGCGTGGGTGGTTCCTTTGAAAAACA
Organism: Epizoanthus rinbou; assembly: GCA_025505405.1. Lineage (NCBI taxonomy): Eukaryota > Metazoa > Cnidaria > Anthozoa > Zoantharia > Epizoanthidae > Epizoanthus > Epizoanthus rinbou. Next base: position 8,877 of record JANVCH010073441.1, on the reverse strand, counting down.
AAACAGGAAAGAACCTTATACAAGCCTTTAGACGCATTCTAAAGGAGGGACGACAGCCCGAACGACTCCAGACCGATGCCGGCACGGAATTTCTGAATCGACAGTTTCAATCGTTCTTGAAATCCTTTGGGATTCATCACTTTGTCACGTACAATGAAAACAAAGCTCAAATTGCAGAACGATTCAATCGAACGCTCAAGGTAAAGCTGTGGAAGTATTTCACCTATGCTAACACGCACCGCTACCTGGACGTGCTGCCTGAACTAGTGTCTGCCTACAACCGCACTCCTCATAGAAGTATTGACATGAAACCTGTGGACGTGACTGAGATGAATGCGCAAGAGGTCTGGAAAAAGCTGTACGATTCATCACCTAAAAAGAACCCTCCTCGTTGCAAGTATCGCGTGGGAGATCAAGTGAGAATCAATAAAACGAAATGCACGTTTGAAAAGGGTTATTTACCCAACTGGACCGAAGAAGTCTTCATCGCGCGGCAACGTTTACCGCGAAACCCACCCGTGTACCGCCTTCAAGAGTACGATGGGACGCCTCTGATGGGAACGTTTTACGAAGCCGAATTGCAACGCGTGACGCAATCCGATGAGGACTGGTTCCGTGTGGAAAAAATAGTAAAGAAACGAGGAATAGAGTAACTAATCAGATGGAAGGGATGGCCCGAAAATACGACAGCTGGATAAAAGCCTCCTCGTTGCGTGATCGACGTCTCAATAAAAGGGGTCGTAAGACAGCAAAACGAAGCAGTTAAGCGCAGACCGTCAAACTACGAAGGAGAAAAGATGGCCCAAGATAACATGAACTTTTACATAACGTTACCAAGCAATACGGACTCAAAACTGTTTAAAAAAATACACCTTCGAATTACCGGGTGAAGCTATCTCATTCGTTAATGTTGGAACAGGAGTACGAGGTGGCCGTAACCTCCATCGTGTATCCCCATACCTGGTTCAATTTAACGGAAGAAGATGTGGCAGGGCGACGAATAGGTGTTCACTACAAAGGTATGAACACCAGGTCGTCCGATGGACCTCTTCTCGACGGAAAATACTGGCGCACCATACTGCTGGAACCCGGGTATTACGAGAAGGTGGGAGACCTGTTGCACGAGGTTTTCTCTCAGCTCAATCCCCGAAAACGAGGCTTGGTCGCCATACAGGGAACCTTGTCAGCCGAGGATTGGAACACGTCTGGTTACGTTAATCTTCTCGTGTAAAGTGACGTCAAAGTGGGTCTACCTAACACGCTAGCTAAGCTCTTGGGAATCCATCCTCAAGAAGATATTCCCATCCCTAACAGAGTAGTAAAACCAGCAGATCTCAAAGACAACACCGAAAAAGCCTTGGGAAAATGGCAAATTCTGCTACCTGCCACACATCCCGCTCGTAAGAAAACGACCACAAACATTACGTGGAATATTGGAGGGAAAGAGACCTTTCAAAACATGTACGTCCATTGCGACTTGATCGAATCACATATCGTTGGAAATCAAAAGTCCCACCTGCTGCGTGTGATTGCCCCCTCGGAGAATGCAAGCGAGGTGGTGATGGAAAACTTTATCAATCCGTTTTACTTTCCAGTAAGAAAGAACTTGTTCGAAACGATACATGTTCAACTGACAGGCGACACGGGACAGTCCATTATCATAAAAAGCGGAGTCGTCATTGTAACCTTACATTTTCGTCTGCGCGAGATTTAAAGAGAGACGTCTTGCAAGCTGTTATCTTATTTTTGTGAAGGAAGTGCTACGATCAAGATGTCTCGACGATTCGGCATATTTCGCGGAGAACCTATTCAACGTCAATACGGCCTCGGATTTGGAGGGGTGTTTCGTTCGCTGGGCCGGGCCGTGATGCCAATGTTGAAACAAGCTGGAAAAGAAGTGGGTAAAGCAGCCCTACCGGGGCGTCGATTCTGAAGTCATTGAAGGCCGAAATGTTAAGCAAGCGGTCCGAGCACGTGTGAAAGAAACCGGACGTAGGCTAGGTAATAGAGCCATAGGTACCCTGCAACAACCTGTTATGACGCCTTCTCCATTGAGACCAGCCTCCCGCAGAAGTAAAAAGAGACGTAACACCTCAATTCCTGCCTGTCTGCCTCTTGCCAAGAGACGAAAAGGTGCTACCGCTCAGCGACGTCAACGTAAATGAAGTCAAGACATTCTTGGAAGTTATTAACCCTCAGTATGGAAGATCGACACCCCATTTCCAAGCCGGGTGTCAACACCGCTTTGAACATGTTTACTGTCCCTCCCGATGTGTCTATCAAGCAAGGCTGGTGGGTAGAACGAGAGCCTCTCGAATCCCATCTAAGCTCACCTCTTGAATTTCGAGTCAAAGCGATGGAACATTACATCGATCTGTCTAAATGTCAGTTATGTTTGGGCGTGAAAGTGGTGGATTTATTTTATTTATTTATTTATCTGCAATATTTAGCCAGGCATGTCCAGTTCAGCGAAAGCTGGTTTAAATGGACCATACGTTGGTGGATGCAGATGGAACTACCTTGACATCAGGTGCCAAGATGGGTCCCGTGAATATTTTCCTCCATTTCATCATTAGGCAAGTTACCGTTCATCTGGGTGATACGTTGGTCACAGAACAGTCAGACACTACAAAGCATACATTGGGAATTTGCTCAACTTCTCCGAATTGGCCAAGAATTCCTATCTCACCTCCGGCCTGTTCTACAAAGACACGTCTGGTGCCGCAAGTATGGAGGCCACCGATGGAACGGCATCCACCAACCAAGGTTTGAAAAAGAGAAATCATTTCATCAAAAACAGACGTCCGGTAGGCATGGTCGGTCCCTTGTACGTGGAGCTTTTTTTACCGAGCGTTTGCTCGTTAATACGGTGTCGAACTGAAAGTCAAGCTCGATCTTCAGGACAGTTCCTTTGCACTCATGTCAGAGAGTACCAACAAAGAAAGGTTTGTGGTGACGTCAGCCTATTTAAAAGTACGGCAAGTGGAAGTATAGCCGACTACGTCAAGGAGGAAGTGGAAAAAGCGCTACGCGGTATAGGAAAGGAACAACCCCCTACACCTGTCCTGTATCCCCTCGTGAACACCGTTTGCCATACCAAAATTTTTAAACTACGGTGTGAGAAGGTATACCAACCCAGATTTGTTTCACGGGTATATACCCCAGCGCGTGGTGTTCGGACTAGTAGACCATGATGCCTTTGAAGGAGATTGTAGCAAAAACCCCTTCAATTTCCAGCTGTTCGACATGACCTCTATTGGCTTGGTCGTGAATGGACATAGCTACCCTCAAAAAACCATCTCGCTGAAGGACGAAGAAGAGATTGAAGCATACAACACATTGTTCTCTGGCCGAGGAACCATGCATTCTGGAGCAGGAATCGGTATCAGTCGCGAAGACTACGTTCAAGGCTACGGTTTATTCGTGTATGATCTGACACCCGATGGGAGTGGTTGTCCACCTCACCTGCACGTACAAAAGACAGGGACTGTTGGTATCAGTATCAGTTTCAAAGAAACCTTGGCGAAACCCATCAACCTCCTTGTGTACGCCGAATACCCACGGACCCTGACCATTGATCAACTGCGTAAAGTGGTGTATGACCCAAACGATTGGCGTGACACACATGAACACTGAACAGTTTCTGCAGTTAGGAAAAATGAGCCTCGGATTCAACTCGTCTTTGGAGGCGTCTTTGCTGCGGATCAGTTACCACGCCATATCGATCGTTACCCCTGGGCATATATTGCGAATATGGACCCTAGTACAAATAGTGGACGACATTGGGTGGCCATGTATTTTGCTCACCCCTCAGCGAGTGAGTTCTTCGACAGTTATGGCTTACCGCCCGCTCTTTACAGCGCCACGTTTCCTCCGTTCCTCGAACGTAAGGACCAACAACAAAGTCAAGTTCTCCTCCAAGCCTGGAACTCTGGTGTGTGTGGTCTTTACTGTTTATACTACCTATGGCACCGTTCCCGCGGCCGATCCCTTCGTGACGTGGAATAAATGTTTTCGCGCCACACTGCATGCAACAATGTCAAAGTACGAAACTTTGTCCAACGACGGTTTCCGAGACGCCTATGGTCCCAGGCGAGCACATTTAAGAACCCGAGGCAGATAAGCGTGACACGTAAACAGACGTGTGATCACTTATATTATGTATAAAAACGTTAACAGCTTTTTATTGCTGGTGTTACAGTTGTACTTTACAATCTTCACGAATTGTTGTGAAGAGAAAAATAAACGAATGAAAAACGAATTATGTGTGTGCGTGTGTTTGCGCTTGTGTGAAAATAATAAGAAAAAAGTTTGTATGTTCAGGAATCGACCCTGGATCCTTGCGACCACAACGCAATGTACTAACCATTGTACCAACATACCTGTAACGGAAAGAAGAGTGAAAAAAATAGCTAAAAAAGAGTGAAAATGGTCAAAGAATTAATTATACGTCACATAACTACTAAGTTCTGATTGACTACGCGTAAAAAAGACCTATGGATCCGCGGTTCAAGTGTCCGAGCAGCAGAATTCTGGCCGGACCTAGTCAGTCGGGCTAAACAGTCCTGACGCAGCAATTGTTAGCCCAAGCGGATGTATTATTTAATCAGCCGATCCAAAAGGTTGTGTACTGCTATGGTGCTTGGCAACCTATCTTCTAAACCATGCAGCGCGAACAAGGGGTTCACTTTGTACAAGGTGTTCCCGAAGACATTCACGACCTCTTTGGAGAAAACGAGACGCCAGCCGTTCTGGTCATGGACGATCTGATGCGTAATTGTTCTGGAGACGATAAAGTGGTGGATCTATTTACCAAGGGATCGCATCATGAAAATATTACCACCATATATCTCACCCAAAATATGTTTCCGCCAGGAAAACAGGCCCGAACCATCTCACATTACATCATTGCTTTTAAAAACCCTCCTGATGACTTGGGCGTACGCACACATGCAATATTTCCCTCAACGGCTGAAATACGTCATGGAGAGTTTCGAGGATGCCACGGCTCAACCCTTTGGATATTTGCTGTTTGATTTCCACCCTACTACACCTAAAGAGTATCAACTTCGAAGACGCATTTTGCCTACGGACACACAGATGTGTTGCTACGTACACATAATAGAAGGCTAACCGTTCTACCTGCTCATAATAAACGAGATGGCACGCACGCGAGGAGAATGGGTACGCCCCACAGCCAGTGCACGACGAGCTGTGTTGCAAATGCCTAAGCATCCTACGAATAACTCTTCGAGCGGTTACGCACGACAACTGTTTTCGGGAGCCAATCGTAATAGTAACAGCTCTCCAAGATTGTCGCCTTCTCCTCAACAGAACGCTCCGCCGATGCCTCAAATAAGAGCTTCGCGATCACTCCCTTCGTGGAAGAATAGTAGCATCAACAACGGTTCTCGAAGCATAATACCTTCGAGTCAACAACCCGTGAGCGGTCAGAGAAGAAGAATAAGAATAAGACGACAATCGGGAACAAGGCAGACGATTACAGAAACAAAAACAATTACCACCACTTCACGGAACGGAGGGCCTCCACACGTTGTACGTACCTCTCGACGTTATACGCCTTCGTCAGCTGATTCATAAAAGAACGAGCAGCACGTCGACAGGGCTCAGTTGCGTGTGAGATCCTTGGTCGACACTCGGAAAAAACAATGTCTCCGACAATCGCAAGAAATGTGGACTTCCTGCATCTGTTTTGTCGTTGCCCCGCAGATCAACGACGTGCTCTATGCAGTAAAGCCACATCAGATCAAGTCAACGCGGTGAGTGAAATGACAAACAACGCTCTTCAGGGAGTCATCCCCATATCTAATACACACCTAATGAACCGTATGAAACGGAACAAGAAAGCATTAAGGCGTCTGGCCGATAAAAAAGTATCAGTTGCCCAAAGAAAGAGAATCTTGGTGAAACAGGCCGGAGGTAGTATAGCTGGTATCGTCTCCGCCTTGTGTCACCAGTGGTCATCGAAACCCTTGCAACAGGTCTAAAAGGACTAAGACAATATATTAGAAGAGAAACGCATCGGACCCTTCCCGTCAGAACGAGTCAGTGTCAGAATAAGAATGAAGTACGCCTCAAAGATGGTCATGGTGCCAGAGCACGTGGCCGAAAAACTTCAAACGCAAGAACGCATCCAGAGTTCACCTTATCTCAATTCGCTCACTCTCATGGATAAGGAAATAAGTAAAATTTTGACCGATCCAAATTTGGTTCCCGAACAGAAAATGTCTTTGTATCAATACGTTCTCGACCGGTTCATGGACACGTTGCAACTGTACCAAAGCACCAGGATTCCCAACTACGATTTCGTCAAGATCCACCCAGCAATCTGTCTACTACTACCCAATTACCACCAGCTGTTCCCTCACCACACGTGACCACACCCGGACACCCTCTCGTCAAGAGAACCCTTTACCCACTAGCACCAGGAACAAGAAGAGGAAGATGACGAAAAAAAGAACCACAGCCTCACCCTTCCCGCTGACTCTCCCTAGCCCACTCACTATGACACGTGGCACACCCAAAATGTTAAGGAAAACGGGTCTGCAGAACAAAACGAAGAGCCAGGAGGGTAAACCTACTCAAGGCGTGGCAATCCTTTTGAAGTGTAAAAAACAAAAGAGACAATGATTATGGATATGCATGTGTTCTTTTGTAACAACAATTGAATTTTAACGATGTTGTTAATAAAATAGATTATTACAAAGGTAATCTCTGTTTCATAATTAGAAAGCGATAAGATTTGTTTGTACAAGTTCATAAAGTTCATCCCATTGTTGCAACGTTAATCCGTACTGTTCGGCATGATCGATAAAAACGAGCAAGCGCCCCACATTCATAACATCGTCACTCGTCATGGTTAGGTAAATCTGGCGCAATGTCCCCAAAGCGGGTAAGATCGTTTCAGTTCTTGGAACTTTCAAATTCGTAGGCACTTGGTCATGGGCAAGTCTTCGCACGACCTCTAACGGCAACCCAAACATATTAAAGGGCTGGAGTGTTCTTCGGACTTGTTTAGACAGCTTGTTGGACTTGTTTGGCAGAGGTTGTGTTTACTGCATCCGGTTCGTAAAAGTACAAGGTTTTGTTGGCAAGCAGAATCAATACTCTGTCGATCAAGGTGTTTGCCCCACTGATGTCTTGATGTTTGTCTCCAACCAGTGATAATAATCAAGTCCGTGTGGAAAGATGGACGAGAAAGGTCTCCAATAACTGCGTTGAATCTGGAAAAACCACTCGGAGTAGGCTTTTCCTTCGTTATAGATATCCTCTATAATGGGAATGATGTTTTCCAGTTGCTTCCTCGAGGGTTCCATGCAAGTGTCATGTTCCTTTACATCCGTGGATTTATTAAGACAACCGTTACAGATCGTTTGCAGCCTGTTCTCGAACTTCTTGTAGGCTTCGTTGACATACTGGTCAACAAGCAGGATCAAGTCTCCTCTTTGAATCTGTTCTTCTTTCTCCACTTCATCTATGGCCATAGGGAAAAAGGAAACGTTACTCATTTTTGCCCTCTGCTTTTGTTTTGTCTGCTTCCTTTGCCGTTTCTGTGATTTGTTATCCGTTTTATTCCCGCTCGTTCGCTCTTCGTTTTCTCCTCTTATCTTCTTTGCTGTAGAGGGGGACTGCTTGTGTTACTACCGTCTTCTTCTAACTTGGTATTTGGTTTTGTCCGCTTTCGTTGCTACTTCAGTGGCTTGTTATCCGTCTTTTTCTCACTCTTCCTATCTTTTTTTTCTTCGTTCATCTTATTTGCTGCCGAAGGGACTGTCTTTGCTGTATCTTCTTCTTCTTCTTCTTCTTCTTCTATCTGGCTAGCAATTGTAGGGTATCGAGCGAGTAGCTTCTTTTCCATTTTCATTAGTTGCTCCATACTACCATCACTACCATTGGCTATTGACATGATGTATGCATTCATCTCTTCCTTACTGGCTGACCGTTCCATTCGTACCTGGGCTCGGGACATCACTCCTTATATTAGCTTGTCCATGCTTTGTTGTCCAATCTGATCGCTCATTATTTTATAGACAATAAGGCGACGGTCAACTCCTGCTGAAAAGCGATCATTCGTGTTCACTTTGAGCCATTTTGTCAAATCCTTAACCATATACTCCTCTTCTACCTCCCAAAATAGGTCTCGCAAGAATAGTTGGCAACATTGCCAATCGCTGAATATCGTCATCTTCTTTTGCTTCTTCTTCTTCATCTGCTTTGTTCGTGTCATCTTTATCATCTCTCCCCCGCCACCGCTTTTATCTCCTAAAGAAGGCATTCCAAACCCATCACGCCACTTCCATATCGCATTCTCATTCGCTACAACCCAAAACATTGCATTCCAAACCCATCACGGCACTCTAGCATCGCGTCCTCATTCGCTACAGCCCAAAATATTCCATTCCAATCCTCATTACGTGCAAATAACGTGCTCTAATTGGCTATAAATTATAACCCCCACATCCCACCCCGACACTGTCAATTTTACCGTGGGCACACATTCCATTCTGATGACGTCACAACTATGCGCACGCTGATTGGTTCTTTTTGATCACGTGGTTCGGAACTGCCCTCTCATTGGCTACCGTCGAACCGCAGGGTTCTTACTACTGATATTATATAATACTAAACGATATTATATATTATAAAATGGCAAGAAGACATCGTAAATTAGTGTTTACTTTCGGTCGATCACCTTCTACAATCGATCGTCACTTCAACTTAGGCAAAACGTGGTCCTGCCTCGCAGTCAATATCAAATCGTGTTGCAATCGATATCATGTCGCTTAAGGCCCATTCAAACGGATCCAACATGTTGTTCCAACACCATCGAACAACAACAACAATTTATTGAGGTAT
>JANVCH010073330.1:0-16538 GCA_025505405.1 Epizoanthus rinbou | reverse complement strand
CTGTGATTGATCGAAGAGACGGAATGTTTGAATGAAATAAGGTCAGCGTTTTCGAAAATAGACTGGGGTAGACTGTTACCAGTAGTTACCAGTACATGTACTTGAGAAACATTACCTGCAAGAAAGGGCAAGAACTAACAAGGAAATCTATAAAGGAAGGAGGGGAAACAGACCTCTCACTTATCCTGACACCTTGGCCAGCGACACAGGCCTTATTCTAAATGAACTCGCCCAGACAATAGCAAACAGAACCCTATGGCGTGACTTTGTGTCTGCCATCTCGACGGCAGTCGATTGATGATGATGATAAAGGAATGCTAAAGTTAAAATCAGTGACAAAAATGCCATCAACTCTTATTCCACTGAACGAAATGAAAAGGTCGTCCAATGTAAGAGAATCCGAAATCCAACCAATATCTGAAGCTGGGAGTCCAGAATCCGACTACTCTTCGGTTTTGAAATCTGGAATCCATGCAGAGGATTGACCAACTTCGAATCCAGAATCCATATTTTCCATGAGGCGAAAAAGGAATTAGTTGGCACCAAGTCGAGATTTCAGAACTAACACTAATGTATTTCTATCTTTGTTTAGGGAAAACTTTCTTGATCAGTTATACCAGCTCCACAATTTTAATTTTGTCCTGCAATACCAATGAATGTTACTGTAAGCAGCTAAATTAGGTTAAATATATATATTTCCTCCTTGAACAGATGTGGTTAATTCCTGGCGTTAGTTTGTCATACAGACATGAAGACTCCTAAACAAAGGCGACAGTATATGACTTAAACTTGTCTAAGGTAAGGCAAGTATCTAAGAAACAAGGAAGACATAAGCGCTTGTATAGATCCCTGAAAACGGATATGAATATACGAATATACTCAATAGTCAAAATGAGATACTAAGCTGTATATCAAGGCTATTGTCGCCTTCGTTCTAAAATCTCTCTTGAGCAAAAGTATCTTACTCAAGCGCAACGGATGTTCTTGTGAATCAATCAATCAATAAAACTATACTAGACACGATATTTATTAAGGCAATAAAACAGCGTCGCGCGTGTTTCTATTCAGTTTTAGAAACATGCTATGACGCGGCAGAACACGAGAAAGTGTTGAGAGAAAATGAATAGAAACACAAGCGATGCTGTTTTATTGCTTTTAGAAAATAATTTTCAAAAAGATTTACTATTGAATCGACTGCCTTCAATCATTTTCGACCTTTACAACTCCACGAAAATTTTCACTTTGTTTCGTGACGTCATTCATGATTTCTATCCAGATTTAGAAAACGGTCCTCAGCCAATCCGAACGCGCGTTATATCGTGTCTATTTTCTAAAGCTCCATATATAATATCTTGCTATCAGGAACTGAAGATAGATGCTTACCCTTCCCAGTTGAACCTGCGGTAAGTCAGTGTTGAGGCGGGTGGCTGCAGCCTCGTAAACTGGAGCAAAATGTTTGCAGTGAGGACACCTAGCCGTAACAGAACACGGTTAGAGCTGACTGGAGCCGAAGAAACTATAGCAAGCATAATTGTTAGAAATAGACAACAGAGACATGAACAGTCAGACAGACAGACAGTCAGACAGACAGACAGACAGACAGTCAGACAGATAGACAGTCAGAGAGACAGACAGACAGTCAGTTCAGGTACATACAGATACGTAAACGGCAAACACAGAGATTGAAGCAGATGACAAAACAGATTGATGGCAGACAAACAAAAAGTAAAATAAGTGAGTAAACCAGTGATTGATTGATTGCTTGATTGATTGATTGATTGATTGATTGATTGATTGATTGATTATATTGATCGATTGATTGATTGGTTGATTTATTGATCTCTGTCAATTGCAGCATTGCACACATTTTAGGTATTCCTACTGATCATCAGTTACTGATCTGTGTTTTATTTCAGCGACATGTAGTTATCTGTTCAAATGTAATATCACAAATTAACTTCAGTGCCGAATGACCGATGTATTGACTACGATATTGTCGATAACATCATATTTGTTTATGGAGTCCATTTCGTGCTGCGGGCACTGTCACGTGTTAGTCTAGCTGCAGTTCTAGTCGACAGCCGTACCTGTTTATATAACTCATAAGCAGTTATAATAATAATAGTCGACAGCCGTACCTGTTTATATAACTCATAAGCAGTTATAATAATAATAGTCGACAGCCGTACCTGTTTACATAAGCGTTCGAATTTGCTACTAAGAGTAACGTTTGCAATTCACACATTCCAAGACTGACCTATGCCAGGAGCCTCCCTCTCTGTATCTTATGCACTCTTGTAAAAACTGATTCCAAACAAAAACATGTTTTACAAACAGACAAATGAAATCATTCCAGGGTGCGTTTGATTGACCGTATTCCCGAATAAGAATACTATGGAATAGTTCAACTGATCAGTATTCCTTTTTAGAATTATACAAAGCAGAACTACTAATTTTCAGCTCACCCTAATTCATAATTCGGTATAATCGTTTTATAATTGCTTAGAGGTTGTAGGAGACATTTCGAAATGGTTCCAAATGTATTCCTATTCCGGAATACGGTCAATCGAACGCACCCCAGTTTATAAATGCCAGTTGCATTATTCGTTGACTTCAGCGCTATCCTGAGTCAAATGCAACAAATTACTTACCACGGGGCGTAAAAATCAACCAACGAGGCTGTTTTGGCCTTCACAAATGCGCTAAAAGTGGTCGGTGAAAGTGCATACACAGAGCTAACGAACTGGTGCATGTCCTTCTGATGATTAATGGCATCAGGTTTATCTGCTGCTTTGACCTCTGGCTTATTCTTGGCCTGTGTCGCTGCCGGCTTGCTCGCATCTTTGGCTTTCGTTCCAGGCGCCGGTTTCACAGAAGCCTGGTCATTCTGTTTGAGCACAGCATTACTCATAAAGCTAACAATATCATCTGGAAAATGAAAATGCTGATTAGCCTGATTTCAAATACATTCGCGCTAACTTTTACAGAGACAAGTACCTTTTTTACTGAAAAGTTATAGCAGGACGTATTACAGGAGGCCGTAGCACGGCTCAACTGCTGTTTATTTTTTATTTCATTTCATTTCATTTCCCATAGTAATTAACTGTGGGGATGTGGCTACAGAAAAACATAGGTCTCATATAAGAAGGCCACCTTATATTTCATTTTATAAACGGTGGAAGATGGTTAGCTAAGTTTATATCTTGAAGCAAAGAAAGAAAGTTGTATCACTCATAAACTCAGAAAAAATGGTTTTTTTTAACCCATGACCTTCCGAACACCGGGCGGAAGCTCTACCCACTGAGCTAAGTTTATATACATTGTATTAGTTTGTTAATGGATTCTAAGCGAGTGCAGTTGTGTTAAGCATCAGGGAGCTTGGGCGTTTTACGATGTACGTCTGAAGACGGGCAGGTAGTCTGAACTTGGTGCATTCTGGCGTGCAGTTTATTATATTCTTTTTATATATATTATACTTATATATATTATATTTCTTTTTCAGTTTATTATATTCTCGCCCCATCAACCGTTATTATATAACACAATCCATGGATGACATGGACTCTGGATTCCAACCCTTCGGATTCTGGATCCAGAGCTTAAAAATCCTTTGGATCCGCATTCCATTCCTCAGGATTCTGGATTCCAGCTTCATGATTCTGGATTCCAGCTTCAGGATTCCGGATTCCAGCTTCAGGATTCCGGATTCCAGCCTCAAACATTTGCTGGATTCCGGATTGTCTTACATGGGGCGACGTTGTCGTCCTATAGTTGCTAAAACTCTCTATTTGCTACTCAGTGACGGTCTAAACAATGCACACTCAGTTGTCGATCGAACTCAGGAATCACGTGGAACACGGCAAAACTAGCATTACCTACCAGCATCTAATTTCCTGGCAAACTCGTCCACTTTCTGCCCCTTCGCGTACAGGTACACAGTGGGAACCAGCTTGATTCCCTGCTCTTTACAAGTTTTCTGTCCGTCGGTTTGACAGTTAACCTTCAGGTAAATAAGACAAGTGCGATATAGTTGTCATTTGCTATATTTAAACCTATTGCAAAGTTTACTGAATGTGCCATGAAGCAGTGTTTAGTAATGATTCCAGAATGAGAGACCTAAAAGAGATCGTCCTGTTGCACTGTTATGCAACGTTTTGGTGCAAAAATATCCGCTCACACGCGCATTGACCTTTCCATTTGAAATGGGTAGAACCAGTTCCGCGGAACCAAGTCAGACACGACAAATGAATAGAGCTGTAAGGACTAAGTTAACAAGAAAGATAGTAGAGAAACAGGAACCATGCTAATGATACACATAAATGAAACGTGAAGTTGTAAGAAGACTGTTAATAGTGCAAGAAAGAGAAAACAAATTCCGCTAATATAAACTAAATACAATCAAAATGGTTTGCTGGTTTCTTTCGTCAAAGGGACGCACACAATGTGGAATATGATAGAGTTCCTATATTTCATTTAGCGCTTTGGTGTTGCACTCTCTACTGATTATTATGTGTTTGCAGGTGTCAACATTCCTTAAATCAACGGTATACAAAACAGAACAAGCGTAAAGCAACCGTACCTCAGCCAGCTCAACCTGTGGCAGTTGAGCCTTCAAACGAACAGCGGCGACTTCATACAACGGCGAAAATCGCTTACAGAAACCACACCTTGCAAAACAGATGGAAATATTGTTGTCAACTCGTTAATGATATTCATCGCAACTTTATGTTGAATCTATTAATATGTAAAATTTCCTTTTTTATACTTATGCATAGAAAGCAAGCTCCACGGAGCAAGTCTTGCTATCAGGAGGCAGTAGTTTATGATAAATTTGAATTGTTGATACAATTGACAAATGGGAGGCTTTTGAACGTTTTAACTCTGATCAAATGTGTACAGGAACACACACTCGTTCACTCACTCACTCACTCACTCACTCACTCACACACACACACACACGCGCGCGCGCGCACACGCACACGCACAAACACATCTTGCTTAATTCCTGATCAAACGAGTATAACGGACTCTCCTCTGTTCTCCATTAAGTTCACCTTTTCATGACAGTCGAAACGAGTTTTATAACTCTTATCGACTCCTTTAAATATCAACTTTCCTCCAAATTGATTTCCTTCAGTGGTGTTGTGGAGGCTAAAATTTTGTGGGTCCGCGAGCTAGCCAATGAACATGCCAAACTTTCGTAATCTAACTCGTATGATTATGGGGTGGGGCTTTAGGCAGTAAGAGTAGTAAGCAAGCAGGCACTGCGCATGTGCGAACACAAGAAACATAGGTCAGTACAGAACGACAAATGTACAGTGAGATGAGCTTGTTATAACATAAATCAACAAAATATCCCTAACCCTAACAGACAAAGACAAAAGCAGTGTATCTCATGTACGTTGAGATTGCACCAAGCTGGGTGATAAATAGTGGATTTTACATGGCTGTGCGAAGATACATGATCTTCGAGTGTCGAATGTAGTAACACGCAAGTGTTTGTTGCAAAATCGACAGGAGAAGATAAAAGCCGTATCTTAAAACAGCCATGTAAGTATATTTTTATCATATGAAACTCCATAAGAAAAAACGAACTTCTGAACCAGCGAACAAGAAAATCATACAAAAATCCAAATGCAGTGAAAAAACATTCAGCTGACATAAAAAAAGCATAAAATAATCAACGATATTTTATATGTACAAAGATAGAACTTTTCTCAACACTTTTATTATACCCGGTATCTTGTAGATTTTCATATGATAAAGACTTGTTTTCTCTGAGGAAAGACTAGCACTCAAAACGTGAGCTGAAACAGATCACCCTTCCATCTTCACGGCAAAAGACATATCACATCAACTTTTGGTTGTTTTGAAAATGCCATCGTTTTGCTCATTCTCGTGACGTAGAAAGCCTGGTTCTTACAGTTGATTGTGTTGATTAGAGACTGAACAACTTGAAACATTTTATAAAGAAAGTAACTGGTTGCCTTGAAAGCGGCTCATTGTACTTAGAAATTACTGACAGTCGTATATGTTCAACTAACATCGTATGGTTGGTTAATAAGCGGAAATTAGAAGGATCACTGGACACACGTGACCTGAAACCATCTGAGTCTGTTTATACATGGAATTCTGGTGGTATTTGTAATTAAAGTGGAGCCACTGCAGTGCTTAAACGCAATTTTAAACGCAAGAGTTAATACGAAATAACGAAATGTGAAGTTAAAGAAAATAACCAGAGAACATTGAAAACGAAAATGATATCCAAAAAATAAACTGCAACTAAAATGTTTCACAAATGCCGCGTGACTTGTTACAACCAGGAAGTCAATAAGACTAATTCATCTGATATGGCATTCCGTAAATGATGAATGCTAAATACATACTCACCATTTTGTCGAAAAATCAACTAGTAGGTAGTTTTTACTCTGTGAATATGTCCTGAAGTTTGTATCTGACAAATGCACCACAAATTTCGACTTAGACTTTTCTTGTTGTGCCAGTTTCGCACCTATTCCCAAGCCAAACGGAGCAATAAGCGCACACATGGCAGCTAAGATGAACATGTTAGCCATGGCGCCGGTTAACAAGGGCCCCGTGTGCAAGAGAGAGTAGAGTTGGTTTTAGTTAGGTACAAAAGTCAAGTTTTGCTTGTGTAGTATTTGCCCTAGTCACGTTGAGAATCAGCGCTATATAATATGCCACGTTCCGGGAGGAAATCAAAACAATTAGGGACTCTGAACTTAGCCACCCGTAGCTCGGTCGGTGCTTGCGAGTGGCGCATTGTACTGGTACGATAACGACTACATGAAATCTGTTAATTTCGGACCAAGAAAGTCCAAACATGGAAGAACGGGGCCGAGCAGCAACTCTTCAAAAAAAGCACCTCGAATATATTGGTATTTAGTTAATTACAAGTGATATGAAAATCGTTTATTTCCCTTCAAATATTGAAAAGCATTCTTTTTCCATCTTTTGCCATCATTCTCTATTCAAAGTTCCATATCATTACTACTCTTTCTCCATCACTCGCCATCACTTGCCATCACTCGCCATCATTCTCTATTTCTACTTGCCTCGGAGGAGGTTCTCCATGACAACCTGCTCATGAACCAGATATGGTTGATTTCATTACATGACAGGTGTCTACCCAGTCTCTACCCAGTCTCTACCCAGTCTCTACCCAGCCTTATAATCTAATAGTTAGCTTGTATTTGCAACTTCGCTTGGGAGATTAAAGACCTTCACAGTGAAAGGACTTAGGGGCAAATGATCAAATCAAGCTACAAACGTACCTATAAGTATGTAGAAAAACGTACAAATTATCAAATCAAGCTACAAACGTACTTGCTTCGTGATAATTTTACACTCTTTCGTATTCCGTCCTTAATATCTTTCCAAACTATTTTTTCAGACGGTCCGCGCTCTTCAGTTCTATTTTATACCTAACGTGTTAAATATTATTATGATTGAGTTATCCTTAAAGATTTCCTTGAAAACGTCCACTTCTTCAAGCGAAAGCTCGGGTTTTATTATCAGTATGTGTTTAGTATGTGTTCAGAAGTACAGGTATTGGCGAGTATTGCTGCGGGTTTGTCCAACTGTACCCGTTATAGTCAAAGAATAAATGAATTAATAATTCACTAGGAGCTCTTTCATTAAACGTTCAAACCAAAGCTGTTTATCGCGAGTCATCGGCTGCGAGTTTCTTGTTGTTCATGTGTTGGGAGACAATTTTATACGCTTGAGCGATCTTCGTTCACGACACAACAAACCATACGGCGAGTATTTGACAACACGATGACACACGAACTGTCGAAAGCAGACCTCCTTCAGAAGGGAGTTTTGACAGCGTGAAGGAGATAAAACGAAGATACTCTGATGAAAGCCTGTATCGTATATGATGCTCTGTAAACCCGGCTCTCGTCTGCACTAAAACAACAAATACAACACAGGTAATTATATCAAAGTACTAAAGTACATTGGAGTAGCAATTTACATCGGAACAGGGCCGATCTCTAAGGAAGATCCGTCGCAGTCCATATTCATGGGTGCTATCCTAACTTGTACCCAGTCCACCCTAAATTCAGCGGTAAAGTCCACAACGGAGAACTGCTGTGGAGCAACCGCTTGCCAGATGTGCTGCAGATGCAACGAAAGTCGGAATAGTTGCAAGACGAGTATTAAAACAAGACTTACGTATGTCTTGCTATTCCTTATATGGACATTTGTGGCGTTTGTACTTCTATCGCCTGGAATGAGAGCAAGACTAGCCTTAGTCCCTCACTTGTGCAGCGACCTGCTCGGGGAAAATATCTGTAATAAGATGACGTCATACGAAGGAGGTTACCGCTTATTCTTCATTATAGCTTTGTATCACTTCATTCTGGCGTTACTGCTGTTCGGCCTCACATGTGAGCCAAAGACAAGAGAGGCACTGCACAATCAGCTATGGATCATCAAAACTGTTCTTCTTGCACTTCTATCAATTGGTACATTTTTCATCCCATCAAAAAGCAACTTCATTATATACTTCGCGTTTGTTGCTCTCGCTGGAGCTTTCTTATTCCTCATTTACCAGTTCTTCCTCCTCGTCGATCTCACTGAGAATCTTCTCGACCTGTGCACTGATAAGTTGGACGGCACTAAGCGGACACAGAAGTGTGTACATTGCATTTTACTTTCTTCTGTTGTGTTCATCTCACTTGCGTTCTTGGCCGGGACATCTTTTCTAGCAAGTGTTTTGTTCTTGTACACCTCCAGGGAGAAGTGTAAATGGAACGATGTTTTGATTGGTCTTAATCTTGGCCAGTGCCTTGTTGCATTTTGCTTGAGCCTTCACCCCAACGTAAGGCCAAGACTCCGACCAGCGGTCAGCCTATTGCCATTCGGTGTAATATCCTTGTATACTGTGCTTGTGACACTTATAGCTGTGACGTCACAACAGGAAGTAGAATGCAACCTTGCGGCCTCATTTTTGCGGGGATACGATTTACTTATTGGACCAAATGTCCGCTCTATAACCGCTGCGGTACTTGCATTCGCTGTTTTGATATACGCAAGCATAAGAACACCACAAAATGCTCACATATATAAGCTTCTAAAGGGCTCCAGTTACACAAAATCTGACGGCGATTCAAACTACCTCACTGAGAAAAACGTTACTTTGGCAGATGAAGAAAGGGACGATTGTACCTTGCACGATGTTGGAGCTTCAGGGCTAACCAGCACACAACTCAAGGCTACCATGACGTATACTTATGAAGAGCCAATCACGAACGAGTACAGCTACTCTGGTTTTCACCTCCTCCTGACCTGCGCCTCACTGTACCTGCTGCTGTCTGTCACAAACTGGTACGGACCGGTTCTAGATCCAACTGGCCAGAGTGCGGTTATTGGCCTGAGCCCCGGGTGGTGGCCAGCGGAGTTGGCCACAACAATAGGAAGCTGCGCATGCGTATTGTTGTACATTGTAATCATGCTGTATACCATCACAACAAGAAAAATGAACTCAGACCAGGAAGGCGATAACAGAGCTGAAAACTTAGGATCTTCAAACAAAAGTAACAAAGAAGTCGAACAGCAGTCAGCGGGAGAAAGTGTTCAGAAAGAAATTAGAAGAATAACGTTTGGTGAAGCTATTAGAAACCTGAATATTGCAAACCCTGATTATCGTTCGCCTTCCCCAGATATTAGTTTAGAAATAGACGGAAAGTTATCACTTGCTTGTAATGCAGTCAATAATCTACAAATTATTTATTGGCATTTCCCGAGGAATATATCGCAGTCCTATTATGGTGGTAGAAATGGCAGCAATGCCTGCACTATAATAGCAATGTCTATTGCACGAGCCTTTTACCAGTGTGACATGAGAGCCCCTGCGCCCGCTGTGTTGCCAGAAGCATGGGTCAGCGTATTCATCAAAAGCATATCCGGTGGAAACAAACTCTACGATGTCTTGGTGAACTCCAAACAAGAAGGAGCACTCACTCTGGCTGTGGAAGATGTTGTTGATTATTTTGGCGAAGATTTTGATGTTCTTGATGTTGGTTGTCCGTTGCCAGTTACTTTCAAGTCCGAAATCGAAACAGAGACTTTAGTGTTTCAATTGAACAGGCTCAAAGGGTTGAATAAACGACAGTGTTTGATATTTATAAAGGACTTCAGGACTGGAGTGTTCCTTGTGCAGGACGATGGCACCCTCCTGTTTGCTGATTCACATCCTTACGGATCAGGAGGGGCAGTACTTATCTGTTCTCCAAATGGAAGTGCAGAACATATGGGGAAATTTCTTCAAGCAGTGTTGCTTTCACGAATAGACACTTTAGGAACAATCACACCTGTCAAATTTCGTGAGAAGGAAGTTTAGTTGTAACTTGTCACTAATTTTAGGTTTTGATTGAGTTAGATCTTCCTTTAGGGTACTGCCTGGATAATAAGCTTGTTTTAAAATGCGTCTATGGCTTGGGGGAGGATCAGACACACTTGTTTTCTTGTTTTTGTGTGTTTGTGTGTCTGTGTGTCTGTGGTGTGTCTATATTTGTGTGTCTGTAAGATTTTGTACCGTCCTCGTAGCCGCTGTCGTCATGACTTCTCACACTTATTATGTATATTGCACTTCTTCACATTTCATTAAATCTGTTGCGTAAAAGAGTTGAGGCACCAGGAATAGTTCAGAGATTCTATAATAATTCTTTCATATCGGCAGATAATTTATGTTGAATTTGTTGGTACTTCATGATTTCTCTTTCGTAAACTATGGACTACAGACTCACCATAGGCCTTAAGCTTATGGCAGCGGGAATAGTCCACCGATTTTTTTAATATCTTGATTTCCGTCAATTGTTTCATATCGGCAGATAAGTCGGATAAGGTATGTTGGATTTGTATGGACTACAGACTCACCATAGGCCTTAATCATATGGCAGCGGGGAATAGCATGTTCTGATTGGTCAGATTTGCTGCTGAGCTGACCAATAAAACCGCTCTGATCGGTTATCGGGGAGGTCAGTACATCTCGGTCGGGGGGAATGTTTATAAATTCTAGGTGGCAGCCTACCCTGATTTTCAAGCTACTTCAAAACTAATGAATGTTTTATTTAATACCCTTTGTACTATAAACATAAGTACTGAGCTTTGCTTCAGAATTTTGTATTTCGAACCAACTGGTTATTATTTTCGGCAAAGATCCTGTCAGTAACCATTTGTCGTAGTGTATATTTCATTATGGGTCCTCAATTGCTCTCTGTATTATAAGGGATACTTTACGTGAAGTCCATATTACTGACACCATTCACGATGTTCCCCGAAACATGCAACAGGTACAGAACTACATCTACCAGTTACATGGCTACAAACTCATCCATCTTCTAATCTGAAATCAAAATATATCGGCGTCAATTGCCACTTGAGTTGGGTCATTTTCTAATAGAACAGTTTTAATTTCACTTTGCTTATCAAATCCAGTCGGTAGCACTGCATTAGTGAAGCCCAGGTTCCGGTTGTTTAAGAAAAGGATAGCGCTATCTAGCGAACAAATCCTTATCCAGTGGATCAGATAAGCTGAATAATTAACACTTATCCGCTGGAACTGGCCCCTATCCACTATTTGAACAACGCCTGTCCCCCCTGAATAATTAACACTTATCCGCTGGAACTGGACCCTATCCACTATTTGAACAACGCCTGTCCCCCCTGAATAATTACTTTATCGCTTTCCTGTATAAGAGTTAGCTGCACGGAGACTACGATTACTGAACGTAGGCTCTGTATATTCCATTTTCTCCGGTTCTTTGCTCATACTTCCTCAGAATCGTAAGCTTGGATCCGGCTCTCGAAAGAGAGTGAGTTTCTTGATACTTTGAGCGCGCTGTACATCTGCGCTGCGGTTAAAAAAACAATGATATTTGAACACGGAACTCATTAGCGATTGTCCGTTAGACCTTTGCAAACATGCCGAGCTTGAAATGATAAACACCGTGATTGTACAAAGTTTCAAGCACATATGTGAACTGATCAGCTTCATTTTTCTTGTTTTCACTATGTTTGTGATGCAGCAGTTGAAATAATTCTGCCCCCAAAGTATTCGCAAGTTTATAGGTTGACGACCAAGCCCAAGCTATTTTTGGTCATTGCGAGAATTTTTGAGTATACAAGCACAGCCTTATTTTTTACGAGTTCGAACAAGCGAGCACAGACTAGTTTACGCAAATCAGCGAGTACGAGCAAGCAAGAACCTTGCGAGCAATTTGAGCAGGCGCCAAATTTATCCAGCATCAGTTTAAGAAATTTGGTGGACTATTCAACCCCCTTCTGCTGCGGGACAAGTTGAGTAAACAACAACTGAAAAACGAATGTTTAACGATTATATATAAGATCAAATATACTAGTATTACAAATTTCTGGTAAATTAAAAGAAAGCATTCCAAAAGGTCAGAGAATATTTACAGTAATCAATATTTCTGATAAACCAACAGACATCGGACATGTCCAATGATCCATGACGGACGGGAAGAGCTAATTGTTGAAACATGTAGAAACTGAATACGACCTGCGATTCACCTGCTGAGCTTGACAAACCGAGCGCAAGTATTCCTCGGGTACGCTCTGTGATTGGCTGAGAGCAGTAAACTGGTTATTCACTTTCCCGTATGATCGTGCAAGATTCATTGATCGCGAATTCTAATTTCTGATCACCGCTGTGGACAAAGAAATCAAAACCATGGCCCCGAAATACGAAATCATTGAACAAGTGAAATCTTGATGATAACCTTGGCAGGATATTGGGAAGGTATTAACACGACTGGGTACGTACATCAATCTGAACAGGCTGTTTATCATTAGAATCTCTATAGATTATAGCAATGGATTAGAATTGTAACTCGGTTTAAGTTGAATTTGAAGACGCTTGGAAAGAGCTTTTTAGAAGAATACAAATGTTCATAGCAAATCAATTATATGGAGGAAGAGAAAAAATATTCACGAACAACTTCTTATTTTCTTTAGAAAATCGATGGCGCGAATTCTGTAAAGCTCGATTGCTCACACTCAAACGTTCAATATTGTCATATGTACGTATCGACAAATACATTTGGTATGTCGACCGAAACCTGTCCAGTTTAGCACGTTTGATTTAAGCCATCATCGACAAAGGTCGACAAAGTCCGTCACAACTACATAATTTGTCAAAAATAGTAAAACTAACTCGTAATTCGTCAGATGCTGGCCCAGATACACAGATGTATTAAGAAATAACCTACGAACACACTTCCATCATTGGAAACTAACGATAATGTTTGCACAATATTCGATTGTGGCTTCAAGGTTCATCTAAGTTAAATGAAGCCACTTTTTCGTATAATTGATCTGCTTTTAATTAATGTTTGAATTGAGTTGGCGTTTACAAGAGTGTGGGTTGGAAAGGAGCGTAATTATTACCCGTCCCACCCCACCCGTCCCGATACCTGTTGCTTCATTCTTTGAATCTCTCACCTCGTTTCTATTCGTTAATATTTTATGGTTTTCTTTTGTGGACGCTGTGCTGGACTGGTGCTAAAGCTGAGCGAGTCTGGTTTGTTTTCTAGAATTGTTTTGTTTTATGTCATCTTTGATCTTTTGCAATCGTGTTCCGGCCCGACATCAGGCATGTAGCGCATTGATAAATTCATCAGACACGCGAGCTTGTTTACTTATTTACTTGTTTTCTTGCTTATTTTGTCTATATATTAGCACCTTTAGTCGATTGCCAGGTTTCTACCTTAAATTAGGGACGCATTTCTTCCATTCCTAAGGCTTATTAAGCTACGTGGACCAGCGGAGGCAAAAACATAACCCATAACTTACAATATGGGCTGAGCAACGAAGCCAATAGCTGTTTATTATATGGCTTTTCGAGCTTTTTCAACACCAAACAAACAGTTTATCACTCTTAGTCTTAACTTGGGTCCATACAGCAGTGCGCAAAATATAACAGATGAGTAGCAATATGCCGTACGGACCTCAGATTGACCAATAAGAACGCTTCAATTGACCATAATAAAAGGGATGGCGACTGGTACATTTACCCATAATTCTTAGCGCACGAAAACCTTAAAAACATTTATCACCAGTTGTACATCCCAACCCGGCCCCAATTACATTGGTTCAGGTTGTAGGAAAAGGGCAAAACATAGGTAAACTAATACATTGCCCTTTGTAATATATATAGATGCATAGTAATATTTTTCTACTGAATCAAATTAACTATGAACTAAAGGATGTTTATACCTGCTATGTGCTGACAAACTTACCCTAAGTTTTATTAAAACTATCGGGTATTTGTTTTAGTTTCTAATTGACCATAATAAAAAGGATGGCGACTGGTTCATTTACCCATAATAGCGCACGCAAACCCTAGAAACACTCATAAAAATGCACTGAAAGGTCCTAAAAACTCCAAACCTAGCATTCACAATGTTTTTAGTACAGGGACGAATATCGGAAAAATATATGGCTTTTTATGTGCCTATTCGTTGTGTTAGGTTCGCATTGTTGTGTTTGAATGTACAGCCGCCATATTTTATGTTATGGTTAATTGGATTCCGCCATCTAATACAAGTCTGTATACAATTTCCTAAGTTCGATTTGGAACTTGATGAAGTTCCCTTTGACAATGTTCGCCTGTTGATGTAAGCGATTCATACATTGGGGCGACGAGTCCTTTGTCAAACGCACACACACCCTTACGAGAGTTCTCCAACTAAGATCTACGTTTGCATGGAATAAACCACTATTATATTAACTCAGAACATTTGATAATATTCACTGGGTAACCCAAAATGAAAAGCGCTATTCAAATGACCTGTAGTTCATCTTAAAACACAATAATATCTGAATCTATTCATCCTTACTACCTGCAAATCTCCACATGCGCTTTGTTGTCAAGGTAACAAGGTCTAAGAAGCACGAACTTTTGTCGGCGAAAGATGCTTTTATCATTCTTACTTTGTAGTCATAAAGGAAGATACCGTGAAGCTTGAATACCGTAATCTTTGATATCTAGTTGAAACAAAAAATGAAATTGCCTCAAATTGCCTCATTTAAAACAAACTGTTTTGTTGAATACAAATCACTACTTACCGTTATTCATCGAAACTACTGCCGAGAATGCAAACAGCACGTGAAACCAACACATGAAAGGTTCGGTCGTCTTCACGAAGCTCATGACAATCCGCAGAGACACTATCGGCTGGTGTAGGCTGGTCGGTGCGCTTGGACGGCAGATTGTGTCACCAACATGTACTGATACACATACAGCATCGCGTGATGCTCTCCAGTTCGTGGTCAACATACAAATCATCCTTCAGTTTTCGAAATTTATTTTCAAGCCGATTGTCAGCGGGAAATTGATTGTTATGGAAAAGTTTTCGCGAAAAACGAGACGTTCTATTGGAATTGTAATTAGACTATTGAATTTTGTGTGGGTAGGGAATTAATATTTTAGGGTAAATGGGGATTTGGCAGTTTTGTCTTTTTAAATAATATCCGTTGAGGACAGTAGGTTTCTGGCACGGTTGTTAGGTTAAGAATATATATTTGCCATGTTTCCCAACAGTTCACAATACAGCTGACTTGAAATTGAAAGGTCAAACTTACATTGTACAAAGAATCTGTATTAGAAACTTCAGTTCTTTCGTTCCAGTTCACTGAGGGGGCAATTAAAGTCTGAACAATTTGTTGAATTCATGAGGCAAACTGTGGAAGAGCAATCACATTTTGACTATTCTTATTCAGGAATAGTGCCAAACGAACGCGCCCTAAAATTCAACTTAAAACAATTAATAGTCATCAACATGAGGCTCTGGGGAATAGACAATAGGATTTATTGTTTATTTCACAGAGACCGTATAGTTGTGTTTATTGTTTCAAGTTGAATTTTAATCATATCGAAAGTGGGCTATTCGATCGCTACTCCAGAAACTACATAAGACTGGGCACGTCTACCCAAACGATCCCAGAAAGCAATGCTCCAACATGTGTTTAACACAGTTCAATGTGTAACCACGAGTGTTTCGCAAGCTATTGTTTTGGTACAATACGCGTTACTTTATCTCCTCTACGAAACAATGCAATCAGGAGATGCATTATGTGAATCACGTCACAATTCGTACAGGCTAATGATTCTGTTTTGTTCTTTCATGCCAAATAGCATATGCAGCAATGCTTTATGGGATCGTTTGGGTAGACGGACCCAGCCCTTTTGAATGGGAATATAACAAGTTGCAATTCAAGGAAATTAACGCGAAACGGAGGTGACGTTCGCCATTGGAGGAAATTATTAGTACCGGTTAGTAATTTGTAGATATTGTTATGGAGGTAAATATCCAGGAATCCATGTTTACTTCCTTCAAGTACAAATCTTGGCTTGGGACTTCAGTTGATCGACGAAATGCCAGTGGGCAAATTGACGCAAAAATCTGAGTAAGTCAGTCAGTCAGTCAGTCAGTCAGCCAGTCAGTCAGTCAGTCAGTCAGTCAGTCAGTCAGTCAGTCAGTCAGTCA
>JANVCH010073329.1:0-23305 GCA_025505405.1 Epizoanthus rinbou | reverse complement strand
AACCCCCCATCCCCTTCGGTATTTCAAAATGCTGTCCATGGTAGTTAGGGGTATGGATATTTTCTGGAACTACCCGAAAGTTATTTATGATATTCGTATGTAATATATTTGCCATTCCAAGCAAAATACTATGAATACATGTATGAAGAGAATTGATCAATTACTTGTCATGAGTTAAAATAATTTTAAATATTTTCTTATAGATGTTGACATATATCTTTCATGTAACAAATAATAACAGTGCTTAGTTGTCAAAACATTTTGAAAGTAAGTTTATTTCATTATTACATGCATGTATAATATTATATAATTGGATTATTACAGAGCCAAGATATCAGAGCTGAGTACAGAGATAGCCAGGATGCAGAAGGAAGTTGATCAGTTCAGCCAGGAAAATTCTGCATATGTCACCTACGAGAAAAGGTAACAGAACAACTTACAGTAAATTCTATGTACGCTGTCTGATAGAAATATGTACTGTACATGCTGTGTTGTGCATCGTTGTGTGCTGAACATTTCATAATAGGTGTACATAAAAAAATATTGTGTACAGTGTATATTTATCTGTAGTTGAGGGACAAGAGATATGAAACTAATTTAACAATGTGCCAGAATGCTTAATTGTCAAGTGATCAATGTAAAATCTTATACTGGTATAAAAGCCTGAAAACATTGCTTATTATTTTGTTTTGTAAATAATATTAATATTTCACTGATTTCAAGACAATTTCTGTCAGCCATTTTGACAGACCTTTGCTGTGGTTTGCCTGCAGTGTCAGCAATTTTTAAATAGATAAAAGCTAACTGTCTAGTACAGGGCTCAACATATAGGGCTGCCAATTACCAAAGCAGGCCAACTTTTGAGAATGGCAGTTGAAAAAATAAAAGTGCAGGTCAAATTCTACAGATCTTGTTTCGGTTTGTTTTCTAAATATCATAAATAAGATTACGTGACTTTTTCCTATTTCAAGCTCTATAGTATTTATATTCCATTTTATGCACCATCTAAGATCCATGCCATCAATCTGATAATTATGTCACTTCAATTTACATATTACGTAGTAAATGGCCTAGCCTCCTCTGCAGGCAACTCAAATTTGATATTGAAGGGCATTGGGGCAAATGATCGCAAATGAGGGCAATTGATGGTGAAATGAGAGGAAGGGGAATGGGGACGAAAGAGAAAAATGGGGTACATGTAAATTGGTTACTATATATTACGCACAATGTACATGAAATCTTGTTGGCCAGTGTAAGGCTGTGTAAGTTAATTACCAAACCATCCGATGTGTTTTACGTACAAGCATAAATTGTTTTCATTCATCTATAGTCACTTTTTTATGTCACATACTGTACTACCGTATACGTGTACATCATATAATACTTTTTTATGTCACATACTGTACTGCCGTATACGTGTACATCATAATATATACATGTATATATATTCTAAATATATATGTATCATTATATTTTAGAGCTGAGAATCTTGCAACAGAAATCAAAGATCTCCAAGGCCAGCTAGCAGATTATAATACGGTGAGTGCATCTACATACCAGTCGTACAGCACCAGATGTATATGTACAGTCATGTAATGTAATGTAATTAATGTGAGGTTGGTTATCTGGCCGTGTTGAATATATTGCAAAAAAAAATGAAAATGGCTGATTTAAAATGTATCCCACTACTGTTACGCGAAATTCCAGCTGATTTGATCAAACAGCAACAGCACTAATATAAGTCAGGTTTATGTTACTGTACCCAAACTGGTCTTATCAAATTAACAGCTAGGAAGGGTCCTACATGTAGTCCATGAAGTCTTTTTCTTGTTAATGCACTAGATATATTTATGTTACAAACTTAATCACCAGCTGAAGTATATAGTTTTAAACTTTTTTGCAGCTTGTAGATAAACTAAATACAGATACAGAGATGGATGACATCATTGAAGATTACAATGCAGTGAGTAGACATTTCTCTCATTCTACATTATTTTATGGTTCCATCTTACACTATACTGCAGTACTTACAGTGGGCATGGCACCATGTGTTGCCAATAGTTATATGATACGCGATATGTATGATAATAGTATGTTACATGTATGTGATTAACCCCATAGAAAACACAGCTGGTCACAATATACAGAGCTCTGCACAGGCACCAGAGGTTTAGGTGTCAGTATAACAAGTTGATTTTGTAACAGACATTACAGAAAGCCATGTGTTGTCTTTGCTTTTAAATATCTAATTCTGTTTCGACTTTCTGGTCATCTGTCTTTGTGAGCCACGTACAGCAGACAGCAAGAGAGAACAAAAGGACTGATCGCTATCAAATCAGTCATTTTTTGTTCAGCTACAGTTAAGCTAAAGCTCCATTGTCGCCATAAGAGGAGCCCTGGGCTCTGGCCCATTTAAAAAAATATGAACCAATCAGGGAGCTTCAGGCCAATTGAAATGTGTGGGATTGGTTGAGTGACTGCACAAGGTATTAAATTAAAAGCAAACACAGGAACACTGGTTATAAATTATAGATCCCAGCGGCCAGGGTTACAATTTGCCACTAGTCTGCTAGTCCCAGACTAGTAAAAATGCTGGCGGACTAGTAAACTTTTCCATAAACTAGTACCGCATGTCTAGTAAAATTTTTTAACCTAATGCAAATACTTGCGATCTGCTTTGATGTGTCTCTCTCTCTTTGCATCTGGAAACCGAAACAAAATGGAAAAAAATTCAACGTCTGGAAAATATTTACAATCGAACTGTTTGCAGATATTTGAGCTTGCATTTAGAGCTAGAGGGTGGTCAAGTGATTGCTTATTGACTAAGGTCAGGTGACCACAGCCCACTTGGGATGGCACTGACTTTGCATACATCATGTTGTTTTATGACTCTATGTCTATTAAAAAGCATGTGTGATTTATTTTAAAAAGAGTGCAAAATTATTGCATAGCCCACATGTACATTGTGAAGATGAGACACTGTTGAACTTGATTATAAATGAGTGAGAAAATTGCAAATGAACTACGACTGAGTTAGCACTACTGTACATAATAATGTTTTTTGTTTAATTGATAGTACAACATCAAATTAATAAAATTGTTAGCAATGTGGAAGAACTTAATAATGACTAATTATAAACTGAACTGAATCAAAGTGAAACATTGTTGAACTGAACTGCAAACAAGCACTTAGCCATAAAGAGTGAATGTATTACATTAGAAAAGTTGAGAAAACTGGTTCTGGATCTCTTATGTGGATGTCATGTTTTTAAAAACTAATCAGTGGTCTTGACTAGTAAAAATTAATATCTGGCAGACTAGTAAAATTAAATGCTTACAAGTCCTGCTGGCTAGTAAAAAAGTCCCAAATTCTACCCCTGATCAAAGAGTTTAAGGTATATAACTATCAGAACTATTACATTTATTTAAATTATTACCAATTTTGATCCATAAGTTGGTCCTAAATCAAAACAAAATATATAATATATACATGTACTAGTCGTTTTAATTATAAGTACAAGACTCAATTAAGAGGGTAACATTTTGAAATATTTATGACAGTTGACACTTGAAAAAACTGTTGGCTGTTTATAATATTTTTTCAGGTTATCTTACATGTAACTGATCCACTAAAAATCAGGTCAGAGAGATCCCAAGAACATTATAGTTAAACGTTTTCCCATGCCATAAAATCCTCAATACTCTGACACTATGTACAATAATTTATTGTAATATTCCTAAACCAGAAATATACATGTGAATTTATGAAATGTCTGAGTGTTCTCTTCTTAATTTTCCTGTGCAATATCGCTTAATTGTATGTAAACATCAACCACAAACTTAGAGAAAAAATGTACAAATATAAGTATACTTAATATTGTTATATATTATATATAGCTCTTGTTTATATATAAATGCATTGATCTAAGGGCAGGCAAAATGCATGCTAAAAACAGATATTATTATTATTATTATTAAATTATTATTATTATTATTAAATTATTATTATTAAATTATTATGTCCTTTCATGCTACCTCCTGTTAAGGTCATTCCTCTGTTTTGCAGTGCGCAGCTCTAATGCGCATGATACGAAGATCTCAATTTTTATTAGTTATTATAATTTGCTACTACACATTACTCATTGTAACACATATTTAGTGTTGCGGATGGAAAATATACTTATATCCGTGATTTAAGGGGCCTTTTGCAAAACTCGCCCCAGTCCACTTGTGCAAAATGCGGTTTTGAAGCCCAGTTTTTCTACAGTATGTCACAAACGAGTACCGGGACCCCATTTTTTCTTTTCAGATTTCTTATTACAACAACGTTGGACAACTTATGTGGAAATTTAAAGAATTTTCTATGTTTGGAAGTATATATTATTTTTAAAAATATATGAAACAACTACAAATATTTCAGTTGCGAGAGACAAACACTTAGCCGTCTCAAGGCTTATTCTGACTTTGTATTAACAAATAAAAAATAATAAAAAGGTCTTTTTGTTAGTTTTGTCGAAATTAGAGCGTCCCTGGCACTTATGTATTACTCCACGGCCCCTATACGTCCCTGACAGTTATGTATTACTCCACGGCCCCTATTCGTCCCTGGCACTTATGTATTACTCCACGGCCCCTATATGTCCATGGCACTAATATATTACTCCACGTCCCCTATACGTCCCTGGCACTTATGTTATACCCCACGGGAATATGTATTACCACACGGCCACTATACGTCCCTGACAGTTATGTATTACTCCACGGCCCCTATACCTCCCTGAAACTTTTGTATTACTACAACGGCCCCTATAGGTCCCTTGCAGTTATGTATTACTCCACCGTCCCTATACGTCCCTGAGATTAATGTGTTATTCCACGGCCCCTATACGTCACTGACAGTTAGGTATTACTTCACGGCCCCTATACGTCCCTTACACTTCTGTGTTACTACCACGGCCCCTATAGGTCCCTGAGACTTATGTATTACTCCACGGCTCCTATTCGTCTCTGGCACTTATGTATTATTCCACGGTTCCTATACGTCCCTGACAGTTATGTATTATACCACGGCCCATATACGTCCCTGGCACTTATGTATTACTCCACGGCCCCTATACGTCCATGACACTTATGTATTACTCTATGGCCCCTATACGTCAGTGAGAGCAACGTATTATTTCACGGCCCCTATACGTCTCTGGCACTTATGTATTACTACAACGGCCCCTATACGTCTGTGGCACTTATGTATTACTCCACGGCCCCTATACGTAACTGACAGTTATGTATTATACCACGGCCCCTATACGTCCCTGGCACTTATGTATTCCTCCAGGGCCCTTATCCGTCCATGACACTTATGTATTACTACAATGGCCTCTATACGTCCCTGGGACTTATGTATTATTCCACGGCCCCTGTACGTCCCAGAAACTTATGTATTACTACAACGGCCCCTATACGTCCCTGACACTTATGTCTTACTCCACGGCCCCTATACGTCCCTGGCACTTATGTATTACTCCACGGCCCCTATACGTCCCTGGCACTTATGCATTACTCCACCGCCCCTATACGTCCCTGACAGTTATGTATTAATCCACGGCTCCTAGATGTCCCTGACAGTTATGTCTTACTCCAGGGCCTGTATACGTCCCTGCCAGTTATGTATTAATCCACGGCCCCTGTACTTCCCTGACAATTATGTATTCCTCCACGGTCCCTATACGTCCCTGGCACTTATGTATTACTCCACGGCCCCTATATGTCCTTGACAGTTATATATTTCTACAACGGCCCCTATACTTCCCTGACATTTATGTATTACTCCACGGCCCCTAAACCTCCCTGGCACTTATGTATTACTCTACGGCCCCTATACGTCCCTGACAGTTACGCCTTACTACAACGGCCCCTATATGTCCCTGGCACTTATATATTACTTCACGGCCACTATACGTCCCTGGTACTTATGTATTACTCCACGGCCCCTATACGTTCCTGAGAGTAATGTATTAATCCACGGCCCCTATAGATCCCTGATAGTTATGTATTACTCCACGGTCCCTATACGTCACTGGCACTTATGTATTACTCCGTGGCCCCTATACGTCCCTGAGAGAAATGTATTAATCCACCGCCCCTACATATCCCTGACCCTTATGTATTACTCCACGGCCCCTATACTTCCGTGACAGTTAAATATTACTACAACGGCCCCTATACGCCCCTGACATTTATGTATTATTCCACGGTCCCTGTACCCTGTACATAAATGCCAGGGACGTATAGCGGCCGTGGAGTAATTCATAAATGCCAGGGATATATAGGGGTCGTGGAGTAATACAACGACCATTTCTGTTAGTTATGTATTACTCCACGGCCTCTATACGTCCCTGATACTTATGTACTACTACAACGGCCACTACACGTCCCTGGGATCTATGTATTACTCCACGGTCACTATACGTCCCTGACATTTATGTATTACTCCACGGCCCCTATACGTTCTCGGCACTTATGTATTACTACAACGGCCCCTATACGTCCTTCGCACTTATGTATTACTACAACGGCCCCTATACGTCCCTGGCTCTTATGTTTTGCTCCACTGCCCCTATACGTCCCTGACAGTTATGTATTACTCCACGGCCCGTATACGTCCTTGGCACTTATGTTTTGCTCCACGGTCCCTATACGTCCCTGAGAGTTATGTATTACTCCACGGCCCCTATACGTCCTTGGTACTTATGTATTACTACAACGGCCCCTATTCGTCCCTGGCTCTTATGTTTTGCTCCACGGCCCCTATACGTCCCTGAGAGTAATGAATTATTCCATCGCTCCTATACGTCCATGCCAGATATGTGTTACTCCTCGGCAACTATACGTCCTTGACATTTATGTATTTCTACAACGGCCCCTAATAGTCCTTGACAGTTATGTATTACTCCAAGAGCCCTATACATCCCTGGCATTCATGTTTTACTCCACTGCCCCTATACATCCCTGGTACTTATGTATTACTCCACGGCCCCTATACGTCTCTGACACTTATGTATTACTCCACGGCCCCTATACGTACTTGACAGTTATGTATTTCTATATCGGCCCCTATACGTCCTTCACAGTTATGTATTACTCCACGGCCCCTATACGTCGCTGACATTTATGTATTATTCCACGGTCCCTATACGTCCCTGGCACTTATGTAGTACTGCACGGCCCCTATACGTCCTTGACAGTTATTTATTACTCCACGGCCCCTATACGTCCCTGTCAGTTTTGTATTACTCCACGGCCCCGATACGTCCCTGACACTTATGTATTACTACAACGGCCACTATACGTCCCTGGGATTTATGTATTACTCCACGGCCACTATACGTCCCTGACATTTATGTATTACTCGACGGCCCCTATACGTTTTGGCACTTATGTATTACTACAACGGCCCCTATACGTCCCTGACAGTTATGTTTTACTCCACGGTCCCTATACGTCCTTGGCACTTATGTTTTGCTCCACGGCCCCTATACGTCCTTGGCACTTATGTTTTGCTCCACGGCCCCTATACGTCCTTGGCACTTATGTTTTACTCCACGGTCCCTATACGTCCTTGGCACTTATGTTTTACTCCACGGCCCCTATACGTCCTTGGCACTTATGTATTACTCCACGGCCCCTATACGTCCTTGGCACTTATGTTTTGCTCCACGGCCCCTATATCTTATTCTTACAACACTCTTCAAGTACAATTAGTGGAATGCTTTTATGTCAAGCAAGTCAAGGTTACACTGGGCAAGATCAGTGTAGTCATAAAGTCCTTGAAGAAGTCATTTCCTATCTCCTGGATATTCTCTATCTTAAGGAAGGTCTAACAAAGGAGCATATCCAGTTGTGTGGTCTGGCGTTGGGACTATTTATAAACCTTGTGGGGGAGAACAGCCTCTCTGTATGCGATATTATTACAACCCTACTCAGTACAAGAATAACTGGTCATGGTGTCGAAGTACACAGGGACATAAGTATAGCAACCTAGAATGTTCTTGTTATGGGCTGTCTACGTCCGATCCTTCCCAACACACCGCTCTTACCCATA
This sequence comes from Epizoanthus rinbou, assembly GCA_025505405.1. NCBI lineage: Eukaryota > Metazoa > Cnidaria > Anthozoa > Zoantharia > Epizoanthidae > Epizoanthus > Epizoanthus rinbou. The sequence goes on along the minus strand of JANVCH010073329.1, from coordinate 15,204 downwards.
CCTCAGCTGTCAGTTGTACAAGGATTACTAAAGTCTGGATCTACGAAAGTGCTGCTAAGCTGGACTAGCCTTGATGTTAATGGAAAACAGGTTTCTCTGGTTGAGGGTCAGCTGTTTAAAATGCTGTATGAATACTGTAAAGAAGCAACTGCACCCGTAACACAGTATGTTGCATTTCAGGCAATGAAACAATGGTTACAGTGCATGAAACGTTTGCTTGCTGACTTGTTAAAGAATTGAAAAGAGAAGATTGTATTCACTGGAGATTCCAGTTTATTTACTGCAAGACTGATCGATGTTGTGTGGGACAATTATGAACACCCGGTTGAAGGTATCCCTGAACTGGTGAAAGCAATCTTTGAACTATTGCTTCAAGTACACGATAGAGAAGAGGAAGCAAGCAGTAGCAAAGAACCTATGTTTTATGAACGCCTGGCGGAACAAATTATAAAGCTTCCATGGCATGTCAAAGGACGCTATACACTTCTTAGTTCACTGTCACCTTTTGTAGACTACCTGGAGCTTTTAGACAATCATCCGGGTCTTCCTGATCAATTAGCAAAGTGCCTCACTTCAAACCAACTAGCACCGGCATCTACTGATTGCTACCGGGCATTTCTTTGTCATCAAAGACAGCCAAAGAACAATGGCAAAGCTATCAGCAAACTCCAGGAAGTGTGGCTACGAACACTATCAGCACCACTATGTAGTAAGGAAAGGTTGCAAAGACTCAATACAGCTCAGTACTGGTTGCCATGCACTCTCAAGTGTGTTCCAGACTCGTACCAGTCTATTTTGGATCATCTAAAACTTGTGTACGACAGCGAGAAGAAAAGTCAACATGGCTGGTGCTACGTTCAGGCTGAGCTTGTGACAACACGAGTGGCACGTTCCTTGCAGATTGTTCAGACACAGGATCTGGAAGAACATGCATAATTACTTTTTGATGGAGTTTTTCATGGCCAAGATGAAGTAAGGAGTGTCGCCTTGGGAGTTATTAGTAGCTGCCCCAGAACAGTAGAACCTCTTTCAGACCTTAAGTTAAGGCTACTGCGCCATTTCTCGCCTCATAACATGAACATCGCGTCTCTTGCCTTTAGGCAAGAAATGTTTGCTACTTTGAAAAGGATTGTTGCGAGGATACGAGACAGCAGTTTAGCTGCAATGAAGAAAGTGGATTTGAAATCCGGGAGCAAGAAAGATCAAACTATCTGTGATAAACAGGATCTGCCAGTGGATCTTAAAGAGACAATGGAATTTACTGGCTGGGTGCTTAATTTAGCTTTGGAAAGTTTATTTCCAGGATCATGCTACCAACGTCAAAGAAGTGGGATACAATTGGTTGCTATTCTTCTGGAATTGTTGGCAGCCAAATGGAGTCCAGACAGAAAGAAAGGTCAACCACCAGAAGCGAGTCAGTTCCTGGTCTCTTTAGCTCGTGATTATGGTTTTTGGGACATATTCTCACCAAGGACTGCCTTGGTGTTGTGTAATTGTATAGAGAGTGCTCATAACGATGTTAGAGAAACGGCGCGCGATCTCTTGGAAAAACACTTTCCCTGGCCTCTGGTATTTGCCAACCAATCATCTGCAAGTTGGTGTGCACGTTACCTAGTGCGCAGAACCATGAGACTGCTGTGCAGTCCGAAGGCTCAGGAAACTGAAAGTGGTGCAGCAATGTGTCACATGATCTTTACCAAGTAAGTGTCACAGTGATTGCTTCACGATTCTTTCTAGAACAGAAATGTAGGTTCAGCACAACTCTTTTCTTGTCCTGATATTGGTACAAGGAGTGTATTTCCGTTAATCTAGCCGGTTTATTGTTGTTGTTTTTGTTGATGTCATCGTCATCGTTGTTGTTGTTGTTGTGGTGGTGGTGGTAGTGGTGGTGTTAGTAGTGGCCGTGTTAGTTGTGTTAGTACTTGTCTTTGTGCTTGTGCTTGCTTTTGTGCTTGTCTTTGTGCTTGTGCTTGCTTTTGTGTTTGCTGTTGTACTTGTGTTTGGTGTTTTTCAATTTTAAAAATTTGATGTTGTTGTTGTTGTTGTTTCTTTTTGTTATTATTATTATTATTATTATTATTATTATTATAAGATCAACAGATTCGTTTTATATTTGCTATTCAATGATGGGTAGTCTAGTTTACAAATGGTATTACTAAACATAGCTAACTTCATGAATACGTTTGGCACTTTGACGATATTTAGAGACGATTTCGCTTTACTGCAGTCAAAACCTCATTGCCATTTGCATGGTCAAAGCAGATTTTGACCAATAAAATTCGAGAGTTGAGTACTGGCAACCAATCAGAGATGAGATTGACGCGTGACACGTTGACGCGAGCATTTTGTTCTGATCAACCTTTGACAGTCAAGCGAAATGATCTCTAACCCTTAACCGTTAACCTAGCAATTTCAATAGTAATCAAGACAGCTTGACTAGTCTAGCAATTTATGTAGTCTAACAACTGCTGTAAAGGGTCAGCAGATTGCACTATTATATGTTCTATGGAACTAGCTCAATAAGCAGATTGGTTGTTGAACGATGTTAGCAACAGTGAATTGAATCAGGACTTACTCCGGTCTTAGGTTTAGTTACAAGCCCAAGAATTGTAATAAAATATCTAGCGGTCATTGATATCTAAAGTATTGTATAGTGAACTTATAGTAGTGCGGCTTTGTAATCGAAAACTTATGTTAATGTAGATACGTACTTGACCTTGGTTGGAACATAAATCTCAAGTGGAGAAATAATGATGCTGTTGATGACGTAGAAGTTGATATAGAACATGCAAGTGGAGCTCATGACCAGGGCGTGGCTTATGAGCCACGTGACGAAGGCGTGGCTCATTACCAGGGCGCGGCATGTGACGAAGGCGTGGCTTTTCTTCATCAGTTGGTTCAAGAACTCAAGAGACACTCAACTTGTGCACGATCAAACCTGCTTGAGGCGTCACTGTGTACTCCAGTTCACGGGCTGTTACTTGCTGTAACTCGCTGCTTTGGTGTGGTTCTTGAAGGGATAACATCAGATGTTCATAGTTTTAGCAACAATTTTTTACAAAGTTTTAGAAAAATCTTCAAAGACGTTCTCTCTGAGGCTAACAGCTGTCTCCAGTTGATGCTGGACGTGCTATCAGGAGGCAGTGGCCATGCGACAGTTGGTGGAGCCTCATTTGCTGACATGGAAGAAGCCGTGGATGGTCTGCTTGAAGATTATTTTCCATTGGAAACTAAGGATTCTTCCTCATCCAAGAACCAGAAGGAATTAATTTTTCCTGTTGCTGGCTCACTATCAAGGGAGCCTACACGTTGCTTGGCACTGCTGTTGAGAAAGCGATGTTTCAGCAACAAGATGGAGAAGAAGAACGCAGCATTGAAGCTGATTTTGGACTCATCAGCTTGAAAGAACTTGAAGATATTGGGCAGTGTTTTATGTCAGCGCTTGTTCATTGTAGACACAAGGGGATCGTTGAAGATTGCAAGCCGAGTTTCATTCGCATTTGCAAGCGTCTGCTGTCTTCGCCCCAGGCTTCTGTCCGTGAGCTGCCTCGACAGTGGCTTGAGACTGTCTTATCTACAATTACCTCGGAGAGGACATCGACGTCAGTGACTAGGAGAAGGTATGAAGTGCTTGATAGCTTTTATCACATACAAACCTCTGGTTTATGAATTTATAGCGTTTTGATTGGTTCCACAACTGGGGCCACCTGCTCGAAAGTGGGTTAACGTTACCCCAGGCTTAACATTTTAACCCATGATTTGATTTACTGGAACACACACGATCCCGTTGAACTTCTATTCAGTTCGTTTCCATACATACCCAAACCTTCTTTTATACATTTCGTTTCATTTCCACATATTACATATACTTTGTTTTGAAATTTCATATATTTTCATGCATTTCCAGGTATTTCCAGACATATAGACAGTTATATTACTTTATTTGCGTCTTGTTTGACTAGAATTAAGGCAAATTACCAAAGACAGTGCAAATAAATTTAGCAGAAAAGTCGCCTAAATACAGGAAAATCTTGCGGATTCGTATATACACTTGAAAAACAACTATCAAATAACGTGTCAAGCAATCTCGTTCCCAGAGCCCGCGTTCTTTTAGGCCTGCGGCGAGGAACGAAGGGCTCTGGGGGCTTCCACACTCCAGCGCATGCGCATTGAGAAGTTTGTTAACAGTCGATAGGCGCTGGTGGGGCCGGAAGTCGTCCTCTCGCTCACTTTTTCTGTGGAAGCTCCCAGAGCCCTTCGTTCCTCGCCGCAGGCCTAAAAAACGTGGGCTCTGGGAACGAGATTGCGTGTCAAGGTGAATTTTATATGCCACTAATGCTGGGTTTGTTGGATGGCTGGCCATGTTATGTGATTGTATCTACAGTGCTGGACTGCCACTGCTTGTGGCAAGTGTCGTGGGTTGTGAGCCGCACTCGGTACCAGGTCGCCCTCTGCTCAGTTACTGTATGGGGATTCTCCTGAAGGTGGCTTCGCTGCCGCTCCCTGATGTCATCGATCAGATCACTGATCTTCCGCAGGTTCACGGCATGAACATCCTGAAGATGTTGTACCAGGACACATGTCTGGGCACACACACAGTACAGTACGCTGGAGATGGCCTCATGCTGGCAGTCAGTGGGTATGCCTCGCCCTCCTGGGCCGTAGGAAATGCTGCCACACAGCTCTTTGGTTCCGTCGTTGCTCGGATTTTCGGTCACAAGATGGGAGGCGAGGCGGGAGAGGAGAGCCAGTACAGTACCATCAGTGCTAGGGATTTCTTTAACCGCTATCCATCACTCAAGGAGTTCTCCCTTCAGTGCATCCGGATTGAACCTGGTCACCTTGAGACGGCTGATTGTGATGAGGAGAAGCAGCAATCGAAGACCGCTGGAGGTCTTCTGAAACCTGAATTGTTCCCGATATTAACTGTTCTTTCAAAACTGCGTCCATCAGCTTCGGACTCAAAGGAAATGTGAGAAACTTGTGTTGAATTGTTGCTGAACATTTCTGGTAACTGTATAAGCGGAATTGAAAATACCATGTATAGGAGTTCTTTTGCTCAGCAAAAATTCGAATTTATCACACACTGAAACAATAGACAACATTCTAAGTTCTGTGGAAGTTAGCCATTTTGCTTACTTTATGTCATAGCACGCAGACACCACCAGGAAATCTGAATATCTCTGAAAGCTATAATAATTGATTAGGAACTTGTTGTTGTTAGGGAAAATTCATTTTGAAACATTTTCTCAGCAAATACAGAAACACAAAATTTTTAGGAATTGTATGAACTTGTGGAAATACAGAGAATTCTGAAGTGAAAAGCACTTTGCGGGAAAATTGATCGAACGTGACACACTCAATTACTCTGTGGACTTCTTGAATAGGGCCCATAACCATCACAAAAAAAAAGAACGGAGCAAAAACATTTCCCTATTGTTGCACTTCGACAGTCATGGGCCCGCCATCTTGGGTTGTGACGTCATCGAGTTGCCATCCCCAGGCCACACACGGTCAACTATCAATACAAAAATATGGCGAGGGGCCTGTAACGGTAACTAACTGACGTTCTAAGCCAAGATGGCGGACCCATGAGAATGTAAGAACAGCCAAAAACAGGGAAACGTTTTCACACCGTTCTTGTTTGTGTGATGCTTTCGTACCCCAACTTTTCACATAATAATTCAGCATAACACGTTCTTTCATTTTGCCCGCAAAGTAGTTTGCACTTGAGGAGACAGTGATAAGTATAATATGAAGTACAGGCATCTCCACGAGGGTCTAAGGTATTTACATTGGTATTGATGTGACACCTTTCTTTCTTCTTCAGACTGCTGTCAGACTTCATCCCTGTCCTAACGGTCCAAGCCTCGTCTCCAGTATTTCCCGTCCGTATTGTGGCTGCGCGTGCACTGGTGCCATTTATACCAATTGGGAAGTTTCTTGATAAAGCTGTGGAGCTCCTGACAGCACTACCGGCCTCCCCACAGACTTTCTCGCACAACTCTCTGCATGGTACACTTTGCCAAGTGAATGATCTTCTTGCTGCTGCTCGAGTCTTTGATTCCAGGGTGGACTCACAAGTACTCGTGGAAGAACTCAGGAAAAGAATGTGGATAGCTGCTCATCACAACCCGTGCCCCCTGACTAGAGCCCAGTATCTCAACATCTTGATAGAATACTCATCAGCTCTAACGTGCAGCAGTGATATAAGTAAGTTGCACTCACTTTGTTTAGAAAACCTGCAGTTGTTTGCTTTAGCGCATACGTACTGGGCCCAATTGCGCGACAGTGGGATAACGTTAACCCGCGTTAATTTAGAAGTTTGTAATCCATTTTAATCGTCCCAAATGTTAATCATCTACGTTCCTTTATGGATTATCATCTGTTTTCGTTTCTACCACAGTAACCTGTTATTTTACATATCCTTCGATTTGTGGCGAATTTCGTACACAGCAAAAATACCTCAAATAGCTGTTACATAGTTCTATTGATACTAGTGATTTTAACTCTGCCTGTCTGTCTGTCTGTGTGTGTCTATGCTTCTGTCTGTGTGTCTTTCACTACATCTGCATGTACCGATATGAATTGGTGCAGGCTTTCATACAGTGTTTAGGCACAAGCTGCTTTGCCTTTGCAGAGGATCTCATTATAACTAATATTTAAGATTAGTAATAGTAATAGCAATATATTTAAACTAGAGTGTAGCTTATTCAGATATTAGTTGTAATGAGCATTTGAAACTTGATATTTGCGCAATAGAAATGATCACAATTATTATTACTATATTTGTGATATGAAATATTGACATAACTTCAACCGTATCTCGACAGCGTCCATTCTACATTCTGAAATAAGAATGTTTATAAAGGCGGGCTGCACTACGACACACACACCCCTCTCCACACAGTCGTGCACGCCTCAGGTAGGTGAGGCTTTGCTATACCGTGCGTTGTCTCGCGCTGCATTCAGCCTGAGTGTGGAGAGCAGCTGGACACGAGGTAGGATGCCAGTCTCATCTGCGCATGCGTTGCTTTTCTTGTACTTTGTTGTGTGAGAATGACAGTAAGTTTAGCCATTACTATGACTATTACTATTACTATTACTATTACTGTTACTCTTACTATTACTATTACTATTGCTATTACTATTACTATTACTGTTACTGTTGCTGTTGCTGTTGCTGTTGCTATTGCTATTACTATTATTACCATTACCATTACTGTTACTATTACTATTATTATGTTCTTGGAATGTTATTATTATTTGTGTTTCATTAGGTCAAAAGTTGAGATATTTAGATAAATTTAGAGATAATTATAACGTTTTTGGAGACTTCCTGCAATCATGTTTAGGCCATTTTTTTAGTTATTTGTTCCTAGACCTCAATGGTGGTCAGTCAGGGTTAACCCCACCCCATTCTCACTAATCTAGATTGCGTAGTGCAGAGGGTCTGAACAAAGTAACGTTTGAAGGTTTTCTTGCTAGATCAGTTTGCTTCTTAGTTAAGGGATATATGCTGGGTCAGAAAATTGGAAGAAGTGGAGTGATATACCATGCAACCACCATCTTGTTCACTAAGTGATCTTCCCTTAGTCATTTCAGCCCCAGGTACTGATCAAAATTATATTTGTCTGTACTCTATATCGACACTGTCTAACCTCTCCATGCGGATATCTGTTGCTCTATAATACGGACACCTATAGTTTTATCATACGAACATCTCTCTACTAGTTTTAATCTGTCAACTCCGTAAGGTACACCAGCAATGTTAGACTCTATAATTAAAGCCAATTGCATGTCGCCTGTTCATTGGATGTGCCTACATATGTGAAACTTGCACTCAAGGTTTGTGTCTGTTTCCAGGTGGACAGAACAAAGAAGAACAGTTGACTGTGATGCGCAGTTTGTTGTCAAGTCGAGAATATGAATGCAGGCTGGTGGCTCTCAAAGGGTTGGTTAAGTTACGCAGTACAGCGCAGTATACTTCACTAACGGAGAGAGTACTCAAACAACTGGTTGATATGGCGCACAATGAGACTGACCAGTCTTGCTTGTTGATACTGCTCGATATTCTTACTGAACTTGGTTCGCGCTTTCTTAACTGCGGATTAACACAGGAGGTTACTCATAGACTATGGAACAAACTCGTGTCTCTTGTTCGTGGTGCGCATGGGGTCCCTGTGGCTGCCCGCGCGTTGCCAGTTTGTAGCGTGGTACTTAATAACTACTTGGAACTGATAAAACAAGGCGGAAGCTGTGAGGGTACCTGTGACATGCTTCACCAATGGCAGGTAATGGCAGAGGAGCAAAGCCAACCGCAGAGAGATGAACAGCAGAGGACCGGTGTAGTAAACGCACTAAATATTGTCGGTGTACCTATCCTACTTGTGGCCATGGACTGTAGAGAGCATGCACACTGTCTGGTGAAAGATTCGAAACTCAGGAATACTCTTGTACAGATCGCCTTAAGGTAATATAATTATCAAAACAGATAGAAAGTTTGCCACGCGAGCGCCATCTTAAAATGTGATCATGAGGTTGTTGGGTTGAAGAGCCAGGTTTCAGTGAACGAGTGGGACCTGGAACAGCGGCACAACAACTTCATTTTTCAAGATGGCAGCGCAGATGGAATTTGAAGCATGAAATAGTTAGACTCAAGCTTTAGCATCTTAAATTAAAAGGATGTACGAACGCCCAATGTAACACTGTAGGTGAGGGTTTTAGTTCGTGCACCCTCACATCTACTTCCCTTCTTTGAGTATAAACCTTAATTATTGTGTACAATTTATGTGGATATATAGAATCTGAATCTAAAATCTGAAACTAAATCACTCGGCGTTAGCTCTGTGAAAATTCCCTACCAGCCGATAGTTGGGTTTTAAATGTTGATGTTTTAGTCAATTTCCTTTTGTAACATTTAAACCTTTCCTTTTGTAACATTTAAACCCGTTTTTCCAACAGTGTGCTTGTAACTGCATTGCGACTACTCGAGGATGAAGATGAGGATGTGAGGACTGGGGCTACCGAGTTTGGTTCCCAGATCCCTCGCATATCACCTGGTGACGTCATACCCCAAACTATTAATTGTTCTATCTCAATGAATGTACTGCTAGAGTTCGTTACCAACACATTCTGGTGGTCACCTCAACTCTGGGTTGCCATGGAGACACTGATACGAGGCCGCAGGGATATAACAGTTGCTGTGCAGGAACACATTAGTTCAAGGTATCGAATATAGAAATAGAAAATGGACCGACGCGCGAAGCACGCGGGAATTTATAAGTACACAAAATGAGTTCTTAGGAGGAACACGAAACGTAGCCTGTATAACGTAGCTGATAGAGCGTACCCGAACTAATAAACCTTTTCAAAGATTTAGCTAGAAATTAGTTATATCAGGGTGTGGTTTATAATGAACGTGTGATTTAGCGAACAAATTCGTCCAGTGCCTCGGTACTTTGTTATAGTTAGGGTTCCACTGTAACATGTTATTGCGTTGGTATGAGAAGATGGATTAGCCTGCATGGTATGCGGCGTCTCACTACTACACTGCAGATATCTTACCAACTTCCTCTGCAGCCACTTGACCGGAGGCCACTACGAGCAGCTCTAAATAGTGAATGATGACAAGTGATAGCGAATGATAGAGAAGGAGTGGTAATGATAGAGAATGGGGAGAAGTCTGGTCAAGCTATGCCGACTATATCTTACCAACATACGTCCTAACTCAGCTTCCTATTGCTAGCGCCTCTTGGGAAGACAATGATAACAAGTGATGTTGAATGATACAAAAGGAGTGGTGATGATAGAGAATGGGGAGAAGTCTGGTCAAGCTATGCTGACTATATCTTACCAACATACGTCCCAACTCAGCTTCCTATTGCTAGCGCCTCTTGGGTAGACAATGATAACAAGTGATGTTGAATGATACAAAAGGAGTGGTGATGATAGGGAATATGGACGATGCTGGTCAGGCTATGCTGCTAATATCATTGCGGTGATACCATGTATCTTCAAAGTAACAATATGGTCATGCAGGCTTATTTAAGTCATGGAAAAGTATCAAATTTTGTTCGCACGTTTCTGAAGCCTGTATAATTCACGGACATTTTTACCCGCAGGTGCTTACTGTACGAACAAGATGACGCGAACCTATACGCCGAGCCTCTGATTGTTGCTCGATTAGCCGGAAGACACTTCAAGGTTGGTACTTCAGTTGTTTTGTCCAGTAAAAAGTTGTGTCCATTTTGCGTGGTACGTTCTGAAATGGAACACAGACATTTTGCCAGAGAAGCCCATCTAAAGCCCGTTTCAGATGTCGAAGTTTTCATGCGACGAACCTATTGCTAATCAGCTAAATTGTTGTACCTCGTTATTATTAGTTTCAGCGCATGAAACGTTCAATGTTTGAACGCATTGAAATATTTTGAGATTCTAAGCAATCAGCAACTTCAATGCCGAGAAAAGTAGTCTGTTAATTTCTACCCGACCTTCGACATTTTTGTCTGTCATTGCTGATTGCTCTGTTGTTCTTTGCGTCGTTCTCTCTTTGTTTTGCATTCAACTGTTGATTGGAGACACTGCAAACCCTGGTTTAAGCATTCAAGTATTCAGGCCCCACGTTCAAATTTGCCTTCATCCTCGTTGCTGGAGCATTGCTCCCAATTTTATGTCTTCATGGCATAATACCAACTTATACTAGTCGAATATTTGGTTTTCTTTTTGTAAATTGAAATTTAGTTGGTACGGGCTATTTCAGATTTTCATATAATTGGGTTATTATGTAACCATTCTTAGAATGCGCAATTCAACCCCTACCTTGCTTGTCAGTTCGTCTGTCTCTGACTGTCAGTCTGCCTGTTTGCCTGGCTATCACTGGGATTGATCGCATGCAAGTTGATGTTTTATTCGGACGGGGGGGGGTATGTTTATTGCTCTTGTGGTGGACGAGAAATGGACAATTCTATAGTTAGGCGTCCGTCCGTACAGAATAGGGAGGTGTGATTAAATTTGGGATGTATTCGAGGTTGGCCCGGAATCAGGTGTTGCGGTAGTGTCGTTTTCACTTTTTTAGTGGCTCCATCTATCCGCTGCATATTGATGGCCTAAGCTGTTGCTCCGTAGTTACTTGTGCCGAACTGTAGATCACAGGAGTAATCTTGTGTTGTTTTTAACCGCAGATTATCTTGGAGAGAGTGTATGCAGATGATAACCGAGATAATACTGTGCGCAAAGCATTCTTTGATTGGCTTACACCAAACTGTGAGCGATTGACTGCTGACCTACAGCTAATTATTAAATCAGGTACGACATCCATTCTCGTTCTCAGATCCTAGCTCGTTCTATTAACAGTTCCCGCGTTATGATATCCAGCGGTTTTTGTAGCGCGATCAGAGGCACTAGGAAAAACAACGATCTTTTCGATATTGTCAGTGAAAAAATGGATTTCTCTTTGAGAATCCAACGCTATCTTTTTCGAAACTAACACCTATTTCAGCTACATGCTAATGAATAACAAATAAACGGTTTGATATGATACGATAGTGGCTTGTTTGCTGGAGGGGGTCGCTTGTTTTTCTAAGTTCCTTTGCTTTGAAACGTTTGGGCTTATTTCCGGGGGGGGGGTGGTATTATCGGGTTTTAGTTATCAGTGTATTATTGGGAATAATGCGAGTTTCACTGACACGAAATATCGTTTATTTTCTTTTCAACGAACTACTATCTCACTTTGAAAATTATGTAAAAAAATAATTTGTATAATTTTTTAACATTGGCTCATGTCTTGCTTTTATTTTTCAGGACTTACAGAACTGGGCTCGTTCCAGTCCCCCAAGCTGTTTACTCTGGTGTACCGCGTATTTTGTTGGGCCATCATTATGGCGCATGCGTGCACTGTCGGCGTACCGCACTATCATGACCAGACAATGGTGTTAACATGCAAGATGCAGGACGCGATGAAGATGGCTTCGCATCAATTGAAAGAGGTAGCGTCTTCAGAGACCCATTTCCCACATTCCCACATTCCTTGACAATTCTTGAAAGTAATTGCCCTATTTCACTATTACGTTCAAGGAAAACACAAACAAGCTGCAAATTATTGCCTTTAGGAAAATAAACCATTGTTTCTGTACATTTCAATAATTCTCAGAATGAAATTTGTTAAGTCTCCTTTGATTTTGTACTTTCAAAATCTGTATTACTGTTGCATTGTGGGATTGAAGTGGGGGAAAACAAAATGTAAACAAACTACATTTCAGCTCAGTTCTGACACCAGCGAAGTTGTGAAACAAATGTGTTGCTGCATTTCATCGTTCATGTGAACGTACGAATCACATATAACATAAAGTTGGTGTATTTGAATCTTTACCAGCAAACATTGAAAAAACAATTAAATGTGAAAGAAATAATTCAAAACTTAAAACTATACCGAGGTTCAGCAGCCCCAAGAAATGTTATAGAGCACACTAAACTTGATATTTGTGCTAAAATTGGCACCGTGGTGTATTTATAGCTAACACGGATCTGGGAACTAGTTTTGCAAACCTCGAATTGAGGCCATTATCTTCGTGGTTGCTGGGTTCGCCATTTTCTAACTTAGTAGTTACGGTTTTATGAAAACAAAACGTCGAGCTAAGACAAAAAAACGTAACAGATACATAACAGGCACCATCTCAAAATACCAATGATTGGCCCCATCGCGTCCAACTACTAGTTAGTTATGGTCCGATATGTGTCCTCTAGTTTTGGCTTTTCCGACGAAAACCTCGTCTATGTCCAACCTTTGCTGCAAAATTTGCAATAAGAAATAATTATATCAGTAATGGAACAACACACTGACTTGCTCTCTGTCCAAATAAACAGTTTAAAACTTTTTCAACTTTTTTTAAATCTTTGATCAAAATTGTTGGCTTTTTGGACCGAAACGAAAGGACAGACATGGAACCAAACAATGTTTGTACCCAGCCTCCCTTGCGCGCTGTGGGTACAGTAAAAAGTCACGTATAAGACCCTAGTAGAGTAAGAACCCACCGGCTGAAACTTGGCAGATAAACTCCCAATATACGACCACTTGTTTTAGCTTAACATTTGAAATAGGTCCGTTGGGAAAAGATAGTGACAAAAAAGCAGGCTTTATCTGACTAGAATATGCCTTAGCAATGATAGATTCACTAGTCCGAACTCCAATGAAAAAATCACAGGACTTAGAACAGGGACTGTGTTGTTAAGAATGAAGTCATAACATGCATAAGGTTTTTGTAGTAGAAGCAAGGGGTCGCATGCCTCACATGGAAATTGATGTCTTCCTGAGTTTGTTACGTAGTTCTGTTGTAACACTGTTATCGTCTTTCACCATGGCCAGGTTACCAAGGTGGGTCATCCTTTATTGCATGATGTCATTCAAGAAGCCTGCGAGATAAACAGGTCAACTGCGGTTGCGCACCCAACAACTGAAGATATAAGCGAACACCTTCAAGCTGTGACTCTGAACACTTGCAGACCTTGATCAAGTGAAAACTCACAACTGACGCAGTGCATACCACACTCACTGAAACACGTACAAATACCCGTAATAACTTGCTTTCGACGAATGAATTAACTAAATGTTGCTCCCGATGTGTGTGTGTGTGTACGTACGTTTGTGTGTACGTGTACGTACGTGTGCGTGTACGTATGTGTGTGTATGTGTACGTGTACGTGTGTGTATGTATATGTGTACATGTGTGTGTACGTGTGTATGTGTACGTGTGTGTGTACGTGTGTGTATGTGTGTACGTGTGTGTGTGTACGTGTACGTACGTGTGTGTACGTACGTGTGTGTGAGTGTACGTGTGTGTGTACGTATGTGCGTGTACGTGTATGTGTACGTATGTGTGTGTACGTGTGTGTGTGTGTGTACATGTACGTGTGTGTGTGTGTAGCGAGTGAGGTATGTGTATGTTTGTGCGGGCGCGTGCGTGCGTATGAGTGCGCACATAAATCGGTGTATAGGTACACTTAGTAGTCGCTGGGGGGGGGGGGGGCAGTAAGGGTCACTTGCACATCGATCATATGGGGCGAAAGAGCATCGTTGCAAAGCCATCGCTGTCATGTCTTGACTAAACGTCATTTTATTATCAACCACATTTGTATATTTAATTAAATTGTCTTCGAGTTACGTTTTTAACTGAGCGATACGCTGTATGATACTCTCCAGCTCGGTCTCCAGGCTCTTCACAGGTTCAGCTAACTCTGTGTGTAGCTGTCCGCTTATGACGTCAGTATGTTGTTTCTAGAAACAAACCAAGATCAGTATCAGTACACGCGATAGCCGTGAGTACAAACTCGGTGGGTGGTCTGGGGACAAATGACATGCAGATCAGACCGCTTAGTGAGAAAAAGGCAGGGCCTGGGGGATGAAAAGGAAATTAAGGGGTTTCTCGCCCCAGTCCCCGTTTTCGTTCCTGATCGTGCAAGTGAAATTCGAATTATTAAATGTGAAACTTTTAAAACAATAAAACAAGCTTACTTTCTTAATTCATTATCTAAGCAATATATAACGGCAGCCAGTGTCTATAACTGTGATATAAACACGCCGAAAGGTTTAGAGCACGATAGAAGTTGGAGTGTTTATATCACAGTTTATAGACACAAGCAGCCATTTTATATTGCTCTTATAAAATAGGGATAAGATAAATAAAGTTAAATGAGCTTTTTTGCTATCTGTAAACCAATCAGGGAGCGCATTATATCTACCCCATTTTATAATACGTGATATCATATAATCACACTTATTCAAGTCAGATCCAGTTGACAAACCTTAGCTTTGGCGATCAGTTGTTTCATGTTTAGTTTGGCCGAGGACAAAAGCTGCACCGCCTCCTGTTTGTTTGACTTGCTCTCGCTCACAGCCGTGTACACTGAAACAGGTACATATGGCAGTGAGTTGTTACAAATGCCAGTCCATACAACAGTTACCTATTATATAGCCCCTGGAGTTACTGCAACTCTTCTTTCGACCAGAGCCTTTCTGGTTTAACCGTCTTGCTACTGTCATAGCAATGCGTTAACGAAGCTTAAAATCCTTTTACAAGTGGCTCTTCTCCGTTAGATACTATCGCAATACGTGCAACGAATTGAGATGACATTAAAGTATCTCGACCAACCGTGATCCTTCAGTACACTGAAAATAACACACCGCTTTGAAAGCAATACAAAAACGAA